>JALIZH010024311.1:0-22429 GCA_030522465.1 Rhipicephalus appendiculatus
CCATGCATTGAAGCGCATGCGGATGCGCGTCCGTGTTCCACCACGCTCAGATGATTTTCTCCGACGTGGACCACTCTCGTCACTGTGGAAGCAGCTTGCACGGTTCGCGAAGAATTCTCATGCATAAGTGAGAGAAGCTGGCATTCCTGGAAGACGCCAGCGTCAACAGTGGCGGCCTTTTTGTATTTATCGTTTAGAAATCCTTGTTCTGTTCGCTCTTTTTTTTATGTGCCTACCATTAACATGTCTGAAGGAAACAAACTTTTAGTTTGCAGTAAGCGCTCATGTTCGTCGTCTCTGTGTCTCCGCGCTGCTTCACGCTGCACTGAAGTTCAACTAGCCTAACCCCCCAAACGAATCCAGTAGACGAAAAACCTCGGCTTGTTTCATGCCTCGACTTTCGTCTGGCATCGGCCAGTATCGATTATTGCAGATTATTGCTTCGCCACTATACGGCGTGAAGGCAACACTCAAACGAAAGTCCGTTGATGCTCAGGTGGAGTCCACGTTTCGGATGTTGCGCACGGTAAGCTAATGCTTTAGGAGAGAGCCTCAAACGTAGCGTACTCAGCGCGCAGCACGTTGCGCGTGTACAGCCTTGTGTACACCAAAGTAAAATTGTTTGTTAGCTGCAGTGACCTCTTCACTGCTGGCATTTCGTGAAATACAGTTAAATCTGATATTTAAGCGATAATACTATAATATAATGGTTTATTAAAATTTATCGGATAGTGTTTAATGAAATCATGCAGCATATTTGATGATGCAGGCAGCACCAAAAACTATTATCTGAGTAAGAGCTCATTTTAAAAAAACACACCTACTAAGGAGAGAATGAAAATATAGGTGCAGTAATTGTGCATCATTTCTCCACATAAAATCAAGCGCAGTCAGCATAAACTGCTTGTGTTACTTCTTAATGGATTTTTTTTCAATTATTTTCCTTACTCGCTTTGCAGTTTGCTTTTTCTCATAATGCGCGCACCTTGATAATCTAGATTTCCAAAAGCACGAAGTGCTTTTGTTTGTCATGCGCACGCTTCTGTAATCAACATTCCAAAAGCACATACAAATTTTGATTGTCTTTCTGGAAAAAGGCAATTAGTGGTAATAGAATAATCTCCACATTCCGATTAGATGTGGCGGTTAATTTTCCTGGACGACAGTAATGGTTTACGCTGGCATTACCTTCACGCAGGTGATTTTTCACGCCGTCGGAATGGCAGTGGGCGTCGTTTCCATCAGCTTTCATTGGAGAATATAAGCAGCAGTCATTATACTTTATAGCCTCATAAAAGAGCGTCGTGTTGCGCGAAACACGAAACGCACAAATGGCATATCGACGCCGGGAAGCAAAGCTGTACGCACGGGTCCGTGAACTAAAAATAGAAAGATGAGCATGATATTACGCCAAAAGGCCGGGCCAGCGGGGGGTGCACATTGGAGGAAGCAAGCCCATAACAAATGACGGCTTTCAAAACAACGTGCTCGCATTCTTGCGTGAATTCCAGCAGTAAACTTTGCCATATACTAGATTTAGCAAACGCTTAAGCTAAGGAATCTGTTTTCTAGAAGCATTTCTGGCATAGCGTTAGTGATTGCTCGAAACAAAAGCCACCCTTTGATTTTTCATTTGAGCTAGTTGTTCTTGATTCTGCTTTCATAACTGATAGCATTCCGCAACAAAAATATTTTGATAGCAAGCGATGTAATACTTTGTGCCCGTAGCGAAAACGTTAGAATTCCAGGCATTCGTTCCGGTCTTTGCATGACGCTATTTACGTCATAAACAACGTCATCAAAGACTTTCTAAAATCTCGTGCTGTGAGAATATTTATTGCATCTCCCGGAATGCTCGAGCTTTCGAAAAGTAAATAAAAGTGGGAAATCTGTACTTTTGTATGCCTGAGAGCTTCGTAGCATATTTCACCTTAGCTGTAAATTGTGCAAGCAACGCTCCGGTGAGCTGTAAAATTCGACTGTAGTCACAGTACAAATACACATTCAACGGCGAATGACATGTGCTTTTAGTTAGATGTGAACTAACAACTGCCATCTTCGAGACGGCAAAATACTAACCATACAAAAAACAAACCACTCAGATGACCTCTAAACCAATTATTATGCAAGGAAAACTCACATTGCCACACTAACTCCTTTCTATGTTTTATGTTACCGGTCCCATTGCACGCGTAGATGCTGTCTTGCACTAACCTCGCCAGAATGTCTGGCAGCATTCCAGATTATTTCAGGATCATCTGTTAAGCTTGGGTGCACAAACGCGAACATCTGAGTATCTTCTCGGCAAACGGGGCCACCAGCGAACGCTCAAATGTTCGATGCCTCATGTATAAATGCTGACGCACCGTGCCACGGGATCAGATTATCGACGGCCGACGCTCTGTTGGCCGATATCAGTGTACATCGTGTATTGCTTGCCGTAGTTTGAGTTTCCATTTCCGAGCCACAAGTTCGGCCAAATAAAGGGATGTCACGGGGTCGTGACGTTGACGAAGGCAGCAGTCGGCGTGTTCAAGATGAAACTCTTGATTTGGGGCACTCCTCAGTTTTCAATATGTAGTCTCATATCAAGGAGAATTGCATATGATCGTTTTAAATAACAAAACGCTCGTTTCTTTTTATTTAACGCCACCTTAATGAAAAACCAGCAGATAATGAAGCCGAAAAAGGTATACAGAACGTTGAGTGTCTTGTTTTATAGCGAGGGTCTCGTTCGGGTAGAGTTGATGCCTGGAGGTGTTGCGCGAGGCCATATTGGTGAGCTGTCCTTTCGCAAAGAGAAAGAGTATTCAACGCTCTCCGTCGTGACTAAGAGTGGTGCTGACTAACACTCCTAGGATTTGCATCTATATGAATACCGAATAAGCTCAGTTGATAAGAGCATCCGGTGCGTCATCCGAAGATCGCATGTTTGTTCCCTGCCAGCGGCAAGTGGTCTTTTTGTCTTGTTTACTTTCTTGACATGCTATATCACATATATTTCAATACACCTAAATCATTACAATTTACGTTCCCTACACCTTGCTTGGCTTCATTATCAGCAGGATTTTTTTTAAACAGTGGTAAAATATATTTTAACTCCGTAGTAAAGACAATATCCAAAAGAGGCTTCCATTTCGAAAAATTCCGCGCGCTTGCGGTCACAGTTGTCTGAACAGCTCTGTGAACTTTTTGCTGAGATTGTAAAATAACGAAGCGCTCAGTGTCAATCATTTCATTCCAGTCGCAGTGTTTAATATCAGACGCTACAAATTGTGGCTGTTTCATAAGATGCCGGAAACTGCACAACATGCCGGAAACAGCACTCATGACAGGCTTGCAGATACCTTTTGGCCAAAGATGCATGTGTTTGCGTGGTTAACTTTAGGGAGAAACCCACCGCAGTAGTTAAGACCAACAACGTGTGTTCTATTTTCGGTCGCTATGGCCGGATATTGATCAGTCTAAAAGTACAGCTGTGTACACCAATTGAAGTACACAGTGGAAAAAATCCAGGTGGTCAAATTTATTCTGTATTCCTTCAGTACTGCCTGCATCCTAATCATATTGTGGTTTCAGCACATTACAGCACATTGAGCGAGTTAACCACACTGTGATTGTTCATTTGTCTTTGGATAATAATTATCGGGATTTTACGTCCCAAAGCCACGATATGATTGTGAGGGGTGCTGTAGTGGAGGGCGTCAGTAAAATCGCCATCTGGTGTCCTTTAACATGCCCCTAAATTTAAGTTCACGAGGCTCAAACGTTCCGCCTCCATCGAAGTGCGGCTGACCCGGCCGCGATTACATCCCGCGACCTTCTGGTTGGCAGTCGAGCACCATAAGTTGATATGTTTGTTGGCATTATTACAGAAACTTCCCTATGCTCGCATTATCAGATCTGTATTGTACATTACTCCTAAATAACACTGGCATCTTTGCGTAGTCATAGTCAGTGTCTCAATGATTTGCTTTGTTGCGGAACTTAGTAATATTACTGAAATACTGCGGCACCTCTTGTGTAAGTGCGTTATTGAAAGCACGAAAAATTGTTCTATACTATATGCACCAGCAGTATCTCTAAATGGCTACATATGTTCACCATTGCTGACTCGGCAAAAACAATCACCCACATTCAATTCAATCTGTTGGATATGTGATATATGTCACTGCTTTGCCGTACTGACCGAAAGACACACAACAGTCGCTCGTGTTGGTCGAGCGTTGGCAGCCTTCAGCAGTAATTCCGTTGTTGTGGAGGATAGCAGAATTGTTTTATATAGCTCATTTTACAGTCGTCCATTCAGTAGACGTTCTTCGTCATTCCCCTGCACTCTAGCTTAGGCTTCTCAGAGAAACTACAATACCAACGAAATACCGCAGAAACATCATGAAAAATCAATATTCGCAAAAGTGTCGGCACGCACCTCGTTTCTATTAGGGCGACCGTCTTTTGAGTGCCTTCAGCGACCTCATTGAAGCATAAAAACTACATTGTTCTAATTTGAATTTCTGAACGGCTATAACAATTACGAAAGAAACTTCACCCTCATAAGAAACACATTCTCAACAAGAATATCGGGACTTCATTGTAGGGAAAAAAAGATTGGGCGTACAATTCTTGGGTTCAAGTGGCGTCTTCAGTTTGCAGGAGAGGACAGAGTTTTTCTTCAAAGGTACATATAACGCCACAGGTGTCCAAGGGAATACGTACTTCCACAGAGACGAAGTAAACATTTAGTTGTCCTTCCCTGGCGTTACATTTACGGTTTGGGCCATTCGTTGCATCATCATCATTGCTGACATGATGATGATGATGATCAGTGAACTTTATTTTGGTCCATAGAAACAAGATTTATTCTCACTCGAAGGAAAACTCACGTGCAAGTGGGGCCGCCCGAGCCATCTTGTCTGAGAAATATCTTTGTATAGACATATTATATTTCGGTGATATAACATGCTAGTTAACTGCGCTACAATAGGTTCTGACTGTGATGCATCGTGAAGATAATGTTCCGGAGTTTTATTGGTAACGTTGCTAAAATGTTTATGCTAAAATCGCGCTCTTTAGTAGAGGCAGACGTGGTCTTGATGTTCTTAAGCTCTTAGTTTGTGCTGTCTTTTACGTTTCGAAGGACCTCGTTCGATATGAGTTGTTACCTTTTCATTTAGAATAACGGGGCTCTTCAGCTATTACTCTGTGCATAATTTAGTGAGACTTGTTAAAAAAACATGAAGAGGGATCCATTTCTTTATGTCATTCCGCCTTGTGATTGGTGTGCGCTTATATAACATATATGCTTATATAAAGGATGCTGCACGAGCAGAAGAAGAGAGAAGCGTACAAGGACCCCATCTGGTCAGTCGATGTGAGCTTTATTTCGGTAGCATACACCCACATAATCTATTCAGAACAACAGGAGATGAGACATCATCGGGTATTGTCATCCATTCACCAAATAAATTGCTGCGACATGCACACATCCATGAAATGTCCTAAAGTACACGCAATCCTGCTTGATAATTAGCCTGAAAATTAAGTGTTCTGCTCACATTCTCTATAGTCCTGGCGAGATCTACATGAATACTGTAATCCTATTATTCTGGATTCGCACTAACTCTCATGATGGAATGTATGAAGAGTGGTCATTCTTAGGAGTGATGTACATGGAATGCAACAGTGGGAAAGGACCACTAGGTCTACACTGTGTAGATATGTGAGGATGCAACCTTGCTTCACAGTATAGCATCATGAATATTAATAATTTTATTGATCTGATTACAAAGTGGTATTTCATCCTTTTTCCACAAGCAATTTGCATGTGTCAGTTGGGAAGCATTGCAACTTAGCTTCCATCAATAATAGTTCGCTGTGTTTTTGTTCTCAAGAAAGTTATTACTAGGAAGACAAATTTCATGTTGTGGTGTGAAATGAGGGCGTAAATATTTTGCGATAATAAAAATTCCAATAAAGTTAAAGACAAATTCAGTTCACACAAAAAATAGTGCATTGGGAAGTACCGTATGCCTAATTTTATGATTGTACGGATAATTCATTCAACAAACAATCAATATTATAGTATAAATAAATCCTCGCTAGATCTTATCGAAACATGTCATTTTAAACTCTTACTCCGATAGAATACAACGTAAACTTTGCTGTTAAACATTGGGAAGGCCCCACATGCACCGTGAAATTTTATCACACCACTGCGATCTTGTGCGGAAGGTCATGTTGGCGCCGGTATATATTTTTTTCGCATTTCATGGTTTACTAGACTTCTCTCAACAAAGATGCATTTGGTTGTGTGGATGCCAATTTAGGAATACGAAGCACACAATTATTCTTCAATATTCCTTGTTTACATGCTTATCTACACCATTTCTGCATTCCGGGCGTATAGATTCCTAGATCAGTTGACTAACATTCATTGCTTTATGGGCCTGGTGGACATGTTAGAAGCTAGATCAATAACAAGCTAATTGTTCATCTATCTATATATAGAACGTTG
The DNA here is from genome assembly GCA_030522465.1 of Rhipicephalus appendiculatus. Taxonomy (NCBI): domain Eukaryota; kingdom Metazoa; phylum Arthropoda; class Arachnida; order Ixodida; family Ixodidae; genus Rhipicephalus; species Rhipicephalus appendiculatus. The sequence continues at coordinate 6,515 of JALIZH010024311.1, forward strand.
GTAGTTTACAGTAACTAGAAAATGAGCAATTCATTTAAAATAAGCTCAGGTCTATGTCCTTATTTGTAACGTCCTGCTGCTTCTTTACCTGATCAAATCACAATACCACTCGTACCCAAATCATCTTCTTTTTCAGTCAGGAGTGTTGCCTACCTTTAAATTTGTGTAGCAGCATCTTTTTTGTTAATTACAGAGTGAAATACCACTAATCTACGTTGTGGGCGCTGTAAATTTTTTTCTTTGATTTTATTGCAGATATGATACTTTAACATAATTGTACAATCGGAAACTGAAAAATTTTACAAATATTTTCCCTCTCAGTGTTCACGCAAAATTACATGTTACGGCTGTAACTTCTTATAACTCTTATTTCAGGTTTACTGGACACTGAGATATGCTTCCTTGGAAGTGCGATATTCATAGCTTACTCCGAGGACCATGTCTTTCATATTTAGCATGCATCAAGCGGCGGTATTGATGAAATCAACTCACAAGTTTGTGAGCGGAAACCGCAGCAATGTAACACGGGAAACAGTGCTACCGCGGCAAGTGTACGCACCATCGGTCATTGATATGAAGTACAATGTCAGACAAAGATATATCCATGCATATACACTCAGTTAACACAAGGTCCATTTCGTTCCACAAGGCACTAGACTCAACAGGTAGGCGAGGTCCACAAGCGTAGTCTTGTAGTCCTCCAGTAGGCCACTGCTCGAGAAAACAAGATTTGAAATCTTCATTAAAAACAATTCGCTGAAGTGTTCGCATATATGAAGTTGGAAGTCAAGCTACCGTATTTTTTTTCCAATAGCAGAAATTGAATGTTCGACTGTATGGCGAGTGTATGTTAAAGTTCTTTACGAGAGTGCAGATCGTGTCTGCATGAAAAAAAGTGCCATGTATACCTGAAATTGTTAGCAAACGTGACAATTTTGAATGCGGTTCATTATTTTTTTCTGTTTGAAAAACCTGTCTGTCACTTTTCAGAAGCGTTATTCCTGTTCTATTATTTGCTGATTGTTTTGCGTGGCTACATTTCAACAATGTGTGAAGCCAACTATTCCAAAGCTTACTTTTCCTGAAATGCAGGCAAACATATGTGGCGCTGACAATAAAACTAGAAAAAAAAATACTCACGAGAATTTTCGTACGACATGAAGAAATTTTACCCTATGAAATATTTAGAGTATATTTCATTGATTTACATATATATGATCACAACTTTCATGCAACCTCTTTTTTTTCTAGAGATCTCGTTAGAGTACAAATCGATAGCTTCGCACGCCTCAAACGAGCTTGCGCACTTAAGAGCACACGAAGCTTTTGAAATCCACAGAAGACAAACGCCAAAACCAATAAGGTGGAGAGAAAAAAAATATTGCACCCTATATTCCTTAGTTAACGCTCCCTCCATATGCCTGATATGTCTTCGCGCCATAAACGCTATGATACGGTTAGTTCTCATTAGAGAATATGACATTCCAAGTTTGTAAAAGACATCCTTTTCTTATAATATTACAGGTAAATCTTTAAGGCCGCGCCTCAATGTACATGGAGAATAAAGTTACGCATTCACGTTCTTTATCGCAAACACAGATTTTACATCTCAAAACGCACGTTAAGTCGAGCGATGCATTGGGATTGTTCAAGTAACACCTTTTATTATTTTTTTTTGACAGCAGAGCTGTATAAGCGAACTGTTCGCGCAGAGGGAACAGAAAGCTGTCATCATCATGAGCTAGCGCGCACTCTCTTTATCCTCTTCTTTCTCATTGTCTTCTTTTTTACCTTCTGCTTCGCTCCCAAAACACGTGCGCCTATTTGTACGACGTGGTTTGCAATAAATATGATAAGCGAGGGAATCAGTACAGAGAGAAACAGAGAGAGAGAGAGAGATACAAAAAAAATAAAGAGAGAAAGAAGAGAAAAAAGACAGAAATAGATTGAAAGACAGATAAATAAATAGGCTGAGAGAGAAAGATATACAAAAAGAAGATATAGAAAAAAAGATAGGACGAGAAAGAAAAAGGAAGAGAGAATCAAAGAAAAGGAGAGAAAGAAATAGACAGAAAAGAAAGAGATACACGGGAAAGAAAGAGAAAGAAAGATAGAAAGAGCTAGAATGCGAAAGCAATAGATGGGGGATAGAAAAACTAAATTTGAAGTAAACAGAGACAAAAAGAGATAGAAAAACAGAGAGAAACCGAATAAAACAAAGGAAGAAAGAAAAAAAAACTAAAAAGAGACAATACCGCCCTAACTCCGCACTTCTGTCAGGCTTGCCGCCACTAGCGCGAAGCGGCTTTAATTTTTTCGTCAACTTGTACTGTTTGAAAGGCGCTTCGTGGTCACCTCTTGGCGTCTCTCTCAATAGATTGGTGTCGGAGGTAGCAGAATTTGACTAGAATATCGTGTTGACTACTTTGATGAGCTCCGCACTTAGCATACTTTATATCGTAGACCTAAACTTGATTTAATTGCTCACAGCTCAGGAGCCCAGAAAAACACACGAGCCCACTTGCAGTACTTGAATGCAGCCACAGTGATCGAGCGCCTGTGAAACTCTGAACTGTATGCGTGTGTGTTGAGAAATGTGGCTTTGCTTCTCTCTCTCTTTCTCTCTCTCTTACTCCTTAGTTCGCTCCCCATGTGTAGGGTAGCAAACTGGACGTAGTCTAGTCAACCACCCTACCTTTCCTATATTCCTTTTCCCTCTCTAATTGCTTCTGAGTTAATTTTGGAAATATCTGAATGCAGGCCCATGAAAGCGAGAGCTATTGCCCGCTGCAGCAATTGCACCGTTCTTAGTAAATCTGGTAAGATGAACTTGCGGAAACTTACCCCGTAAAAGATGATAGTAACAGTATCAACACTGGTCCACCACGGCGAAATGCTTATTGCTACCCTTTTACACAGTGTTCCTCGTCGGCAGCGTCTCGGTGCACACACGGGTGCTGTGGTCCTTCAGCCTGACTATCGTGCTCCGGGGTTCGCTGCTGTTTTCTGGTGGCTCCTCTGGCGGGCTGGATAAACCGCCAGGCTGAAAGCGACGGCAAGGTTGGTCGCCACCAGCAGCAGGATAATGGCCGCGAACAGCACGAACACGACCTGTAAACGAACCATCAGAAAACGATGCGAACAGAAGGAGGGCCTATATAAGTTTGGCCACACCTAGGCCCGAGTCTTTGTTCCTACGGTACAATAGCTTTAGCGAGCGGAGTTATTTGTGACCCTATGTAATGGTTCTGTGCATATCCACACTGAGACGCACAGTCTTGATTCTTCTTTATCGTCTGTACCAGCTTCCATTAGCCAAGCTTAATGGGAAAAACTAAATTACACTGACAAAACGCATTGTTCAGAGACCTATGACGAGTTCGGACATCCCTCCTGTTCCTCCAGCAGGAAAGTATTTTAAGCTTGTAGTAGATATCTGGTTCAAATGTCATAATAAAAATATAAACTATATAACAGCCACCTTATATTAACTGTGGCGCCCAATTGAGCAAGCTGTCGATGCACCATGGACGTCTTGCGTACCAATGTATTCTGACGATACAGGATAGTATAGAGTATGCGCAACGCTTGAACGTAAATGGGTGATGATCCAATCAGCCAATAATGGATATGAACAAGTTTAAAAAAGAAGAGTTCAACCAAATATTTATCAGCGATGGCACCTAAAATACCGAAATTCTGTGCTTCATTAGCATTTTTCCAATTTGTTTCTTGTCATAATGCCATAGGCATACATTATTGGCTCACCGCGTTGTACATGTTATGTTTATTAAAACATTTCTTAGAAACCTGATCATTTCACATTGCACTGACTGCCCCCCGTGGTCTTCTGTTCTTTCACGGAGATTTCAATTCTCTAAGCATGGATTTTTCAGTACTAAATACCCTTTATTTTCACGAACCCAATTTTTTGCCTTTCAGACTCTCCTGGAACAGTAATCATGCCTTTCATGTTAACAGGAATTTCTTGCTCCTGGGCAGCCTTGTACTATACCACGTATAACGAAATTAGATGATGTCGTTAAATATCAATAACAATGCTACATGTTTTTTTAGTAATAACATGCAACAAAAGCTAACAACTCCTTAACAATAATGCGCGCATACTGATAAATTTCAAGTGCAAGACACCCTTCGCCGTGCTGGTAAATTAGGTTCATTCTTATGCATTATTTACCTTCATAAAAACTGGTAAGATTTTTCAAACACTGTTTTTATGTTTGCTTTATCACACCCTACCTAGGGGTCAGTGAGAATCTATCTACATGAAGATCCTCACATTCTTCGAGAGTTTCTTTTTAAGAAACGCCAGGCCTGCGTTGAAAGCGCAGCATAGTCACAGCGAAAGTTGGAAGAGCGGCATTTCTAGAGCCCATTTTAAACTCTGTTAGGTGCATAGAGTTTCGTATAAATACACTAGAGGAAAGTTTGGCACTAGTGTCTATAGGAACGCATGACGCTTCAACTAGAATGGGAATGATGGGTAGTACACGGATTTGTCTCAGCTTCGTTCTTTCGGCTCCGTTTTGCCCCACGTGGCCTGGAGCCGCTTTGTCGCAAGCAAATGTTCAGCAGATCCACATCAGAACCCTAACCTGTTAGGCTCGCCAATTCAAATCGGCTCACGAAGATCGCAATGATCCAATCGTTTATGCAAAACAAACGCCAATACACAACCACAAACGAAGCCACAAGGGCGTTCGAAGCCGCAAGTGCGAAGGTTAGGCAAATCAGTGTACTACCCATCATTCTCATGATGGCTGAACGATCGCAGTGCCAGAGTTCCATCTAGTTAATATTGCGAAATTCTATGCTTGGGTGAACTAATACAAGTACACTTGCAAGATATCCACAACGCCATAAGTCATCATTTTTGTCAAGTTGGGAAGCACCCACTACGGCATTAGGCCTAATTACCTTTCTGCAGAGAAGCGAGGTACCCGCTACGCATTACCAAGCGTTTATGTGCACTTTGTAGATGCGGTGATGATGACGATGACAAATTATGGCGTCCTTTTACAAATAAGTTTCAAGCACCGGCTTTGTTCTGCGGTAGAGTACTGCGCAGCCACAGAGAGGCCCCGAGGTTCGAACCCCGTTCCATCCTGGATGTTTTCTCTTCTTTTTTTTATTTCGTACGATAGTGGCTACGGACACCGGTGGCGGCAGTGGTGGCGGCGGACAACTACGGCGTCAAAAACGGCCGTTGTTGCGATCTCATAAAAGCTCTCGCTGAAAAAGCATGCCAGTAGCGTAAATACATCATCTAAGGAACACACTTACGCTGACATAAACAACCGCATCGATTGGCTGGTCCAGCCTGGTGTGGTGGGTCCGACGCACGCCATGGTGGCGAAATGGAAAGTTGCTCAGCGGCATCGAACCTCCCCAAGACGACGCACCTGAAAGAGAAGCAGCGAAAGAAAGTTGGCGCTTGTGAGTACCCCCATGAGTAACACTCATCCGAGGGCTCCATCGACTTTCCAAAACTTACCAACGTCCTGCCACAAGAAACGCGCAATGCATTCTTTTCCATACACGCACAAAATATAACGTTGAAAAGTTCTTGCCACGGATCCGCAAAGGAGAATAGCACTTGTAATGACCATCAATAGACTTCAAGGATAAAACCTCTTATTGCGAAGCCTTGCGCAGGCAGATTGCGTCCTCCATTTCGGGTGCAATTACGTGTTCACTTAAAACAATATTTTCGTGTGGAATTTTAAGAAACCACAAGGTGATGTTATGTAGGGCACACAAATTATCATGAAAAAACCAAGTACCGAAGTACAATTAAGATGGCTTTAAGGACACTGGGAAATCAGTGGGAGGCCTTGAACGCAAAATAGCCCCACTCGCTAATACTGACCGGCACTATCAAATGTTGGTTGTTATGTGGTGACACCTAGTGTCACTTAAAGCTTGCATAATGCTGACTAGTTTGGGCTGTTATTAGCAAATATGGCGTAGAGCAAACTACTGATGACCTAATTTTGGATACGCTTGCAATGATGGCTTGTGTGGTTACGCATGCTACTGCAGTTGGCGCATGACCTGATCAGCTAACGCTTAGCACATATGCTACCTGGTGTAGTAAACGCTAAATAAAATCGAATGCTGGCAGCAACGCTAACGAAAACAATAAAATTAACATATTTTATTTGTGAGCTAAGAGATGTAGCCATGAGTAAGGGTGCTTAGCAGATACCCATTAGCCACACTCCACTAGGAAAGAGCTTTCGAGTCTATTAAGTTTCGTCTTTCAGATTTCTTTTACTAGATCCTTTTACATTTTGTATCTTTTGTACTTTTCCTCTTTATTTCTTTTTCTACTCTATTGCACTGCCCTGTCTTGATTTGTCCCATAATTCATGGGGAACAAGAAGCTATCATGCCTCTTACTTTGAAACTTGCTGGAGTTTTTGCGTTTTCGCTCTCTCTAGAGCCCTGCGTTTGTGTTCTCACCAAATAACATTAATCAGCAGCTGAGGACACAGCGGGTTACTTTCCGAGGAGCCGCCTTACACATGCCAGCGCCTTGTTCAGCTTTTGAGCATCTGTTTGTAAAGGATCGTCCCAACCCTCATGCAAGTAACGCCCACTACCAGAACTAAAAAAAAGCGTGAGTGATGGCGCGTGTATTATCAGTAGCTGTACAGCATTAGTGAATTTGCCGACCTGAAAACCATTTTGTCACCAGGCGGGGGGCCCAGCAGGCCGGCATTGCGCAGAATGCAAAATTGTGTTACTACTTTGATAAGTTAGCTAACATGCAAATGCTTGTGCATATCTTTTGGTAGAGCAACTGCTCAAGAGAGATTCTAGTTCTAGGTAAATCCTCTTGTTAATAAAGGCTATGGTAACACAATTATAAATAAAAAGAGAGTGGAGATCGGAGCAGTCTTGCTTGATCTGCCCTTAGTAAATTTCATAGCATTTGAATGGCGCACAGTACATGTCAAATGCGAAGTGTTGATATTTATAAATAAACATAGGGCCTGAGCTATACAATGCTTCAATTACATCGGTATCAAACAGCGACAACTCTTCTAGTGATCTTGTATATTTACGGAAATCGATAGTTTCTTGTGACTTCTCATGAAGCCATGACTGCTTCATGTACAATCGAGTTCAATACCCGAGTTATAGCTATAAGGCAACCGTGTTCTACAAATGTGTTTTTCGATTAAATTAACTTTCCCTGAACAATATCAGAGTTTTTACTTTGTCAACAATAAAAGTAGCCAATTTTTGCTATTGAAAGTAACCTTTTGTTAGTCAGGGCTGGCTCTTGTTGCTAATCTTTCCGACATGTATGGAAAGCCATTTCCGACGGCTTTAATAGTGGAACAAATTGCGTGGACAGCTTACGTATTTTTCTTGTTCTTTTTCATACTGCTCTTCAGTTATTTCAGAAGTAGCCGGCTGATTGTTTTCTCTGCGCTTTGGGCGCCATCAATTGTTCCAAGTTACATCAGATGTATTTAGACACAAACGTTGAGAGTATGCCACTATCATTTTTTCCGATCTCTCAACGTTAAATTTACGTTACTTTCAACGCAAGCGTGGGTGGATACCCCTATCTTCTGGACAGCCCAATAAGCCGACAGTCTCGTTTGCAGGAGTTTGACATCGTATTGTTACATGCCAAACAGTAATTACATCCCTGTCTCTGACAGGTAATCGTTATCTCAGTGGCTGACAAGAAGCGGAAGAACTCGTAAAACGGAGAAAGGATTAGTTGCGCAAATATGACGGAGTGACAGCGGAACGCCGGGATTCGACGTCTGCGCATTCTTGCTTGCTTGCTTGCTTGTTCCTTGATTCTTGGCGCCTACCCACTACGGGGATTGGCCATGGAACCGACGGTTAATATAGGCGGAAATATTTAATTTTGAAAAAGGGATGTGAAAGAAATCGATCGCCACAGGAATAAACAAAAATTTAAGAGTGACCGGTCTATATAGAATAATACAATAATATGGAAACCAATGAACTAATGAAAGGAATTCTGAAGTACAAAAAATTGATAGCGAAAAATGGTAACAGGTAATTTTTCTTGAGTCAACGAGAAATTCGCATATGGCTAAGCAGACGTTCCTGTTGCTGAATCCCAGAGAAGACGCCCCAGAAGAAAGAATATTTTGAGGATTCAGAGTAATTTTTAAGTTTCTGAATAACTTTTCGAAATGTTTTTTTTCTATGGCGAGTAAAATGACGGTGCGTAAGAAAAAAAAAGATGAATGTTTTCTGGCTCTTGGCAGTAATAGCACATAGGAGATACCACCAGACCAGACCTGCAAAAATAGAAATTCAGAGGGGTGTACGGCATTCTTCGACTCGTCCTCTTTTTCTTCCACTGAGGCTGCTCGTGGCTGGTAGAGCAGCATGCAGTAGATTGTAAGTACAAATGATCCTTAGCGCAGAAAAGCTGGGAGAAAGGTGTCACAGACATACTGACACGTTTCTAGAAAGTTATAAAGCAGCAAAAGCGCTTATACGGAAACTAATCCATAGTTTTCTGCAGTTGCAACTAGCGAACATCATGTTCATCAACAGACAGTCATCTTCTGTTCCTTTCAAATCCGGGTGTTGTACCTAGTGTAAAAAAATGGGTTTTATGTGACAAGTTTTGCTACGCTCAGTGTGCAATCATCGTCGTTTGTGGTGATGTTTCGCGAATGTGTCGTAATCTCGCTGAAAGACTATGTTAGCGGGACCCGGATGTCTGCACAATTAAATCAATAGTGATGGGTCCAAGCGATGATATCTTTGTTTTCATTCTTTTCTGCAGGCTAACTCCGTTCTTTTTATTGCGACACAGACTTGCGCTTAAAGGGACACTAAGAGAAACAATGACTTGATTTATATTGACAAACTGCACTCTGAGAACTCTAATGCCATATGTTTCCCTCTCATCAGTTCATTATTAGCGGGGAAAATTAAGGTTGAGGTTTCATTTTTAAATTTCGCGCCGAAATCTCTGCGGATGACGTCGAAAATTTCCAAAATGTATTTCTCGTATTTTCGCGACATTCGGCTCGATGAAATGGTCGGAAACTTTGTATGCTAGGTCTATGGCACCCGCAAATGGCAATGCACTTCATTTGGTCTATTAGAAGCTATGCAGGACCCAGTAGACGCCTTCAAAATCTATGACGTCATGATGTTTGGTGCGGAAATCTCAAAGTGGCGTCTCCACCCGCATATTCTTTTCGCGCGTTTTCTCGCTTAACAAGCGTCATGTCGCGGTAAGATTAGGGTTTTCGGGATTGCGAAATTGTACTTCACTAATACGCAGAAAATCATTTTAGTCTTTAGTGTCCCTTTAAAGCATATCAATTTATCTGTACATATGAATCATATGTGTGTCGCAAGACCGGCGTAATTTATGAAGTGAAGCGGTCTCTTGTGGAATCTGTTATCATGCGTCCAGGGGTCATAGCTGGCCGTATCACTGTAGCGAAGGTCGACGTCGAGCGTACTTCCTCACTTTCTGCTTCAGCTTCAACACGGGCGTGAAAAATTTCACATTACTGACATTCCCAAAAGAAATGGGAGAGTAAAGATCACCAGAAGATATTTGGATGGCCATACATGAACGCAGCACAAAACGGATTCGAATATGATACGTTTTATAGTCGCCATGACGTCTCTCGATCTTCCATTCACTCCTTCCTCCTACCCAGGGAGCAAATATTCACGTTGTTATTCACAGTCATCCACTTTGCAAAAGCATGAAATGCGCTGTATTTTTTCTAAACTTTTTTCGCGTTGAAAATACTTTAGGTGCCTTTTTTATACTGTTCAGTAGCGCTACGTCACGACGGATACAACGCCACGGAATAATTAGCTTCAGGCGGTGAATGGCACATCAAATACCCAAAAATGTAAATTGTCACAAATACACCTTGTTTTGGGGAATTGTGCTGCAATATGTTGTATGCAGAACAGATTCCTCAGTACATTAGCAATAAAATGTACGTTATTGAAAACAGCCATCTAGAAATCCGCGTGAATCGATCACAGTTATGCTCAAAATGTCATAAAAAGAAAGCGACTTTAAAGGAAGAAAAAAAGTTACATTAATGCAACTAAAACAGAAATGCGAGTCTCATGGCTGCTGTCCATTGCTGCGGAAGATAACTTCCTTAAAGAAGATTCCTGCCTAGTTTATTTTTCTCATTCAAAAAAGTTACCGCTCAAGTGTATGAAGTGGATTTTTTTCCTACCCTAGATTACTTTCGTTCAAACAAATTTTGTTTTCCCTTTCCCTGAGCATACAGCTTTTTCATTAAGAAGTTCTATCATAACAGGCAAAAGTAGGAAGATGCCTTTTAATTCCGCTTTATCAAGAAAATCAAATTAGGAAAAAAAGAAGCACAGTGTCATGCAGGCGACGAAACCGCGCTCGTGCGAAACTGTCGGTAACGAGGTTTCATCCACCGTCACTGTTGTTTTTAACCTTGCGTAAGAGCTGTCGCTTCTTCGCTGATGCAAAGCCTTAATTAGTTTTGTGCCGAACTTCATTAAAAGTCTTCCTATTCAAAGACGAAACATTGAGAATCCTTTCAAAACATTTTGCCATGTCTCTATGTTCTAAAAAAATTCGTGATCAACTTTATAGCTTGCAAGACGCTCAAATTAAGCTTCCTAAATGTATAACCGCGTGCGAAAGACGATAGTACTTATCCGTAGCAAAGTTAAAATACCCATTTCAAGCGAAGCTAAAATACTAGAAGCTGCTTATAAGGTGTTTCCCAAAAGGAGGTTCCTTTAGTAAAACGGAAGGAATACGATTGGTTGCACCCTAGAGCAGCATAACCGTTTTAAATTATGCATTCTTTTAGTATAGAACTACGCTGCCATATCAGCACAGATGTGCTCTGATGCCCTCCCGCAAGATTTGGACTTTTATGTGCAACTTGTTTCAGTTTTGAGTGCATTGAGCTAGGTGTGGAAAAACGTGATATCATAAAATATTTGGGCATGCAACTTATATAGAAGTAAAGGCTACCCTTCGTTTAATGAAATTAAAAACATACAAACATTTATACTACCTTATAATTTGTTTTCGCTGTAAAACAAGCGATGTTGCGTGTTTAGGCTTGGTGATGTGGTATCAGCATTTGTCCATGTTTCTTTTTCAATACACGAATTGATTTTCCTGAAATATTCAACAAGTATTTCGTGCATATTATCTTGGATTCGCAAGATAGTGACATTCATTAGACCGTTTTTCATTTATATGTGCACGACTAAATATCTTGCGTATATATTCCTTTGTCAAGGGGTCGTACCCAAAACGCCATCAGGTACCGAACAGCGTTTGCGCTATAAAAGTGACATGTTGTTCTTTATGAAAAAGTAACGAGGAAACAGTTTTCGACAAAGAAAGCACAAGGGAATCATGTGACAGTTACTGTCCCGCATAAGAGAAATACGCCACAAATGCTGCGATAACGTTAAATGTATTGTTACAAGAAACATCCAGCCTGCCGTGAAATAGTGTCCAGAAAGTGCACATCTCTGAGAAAAAATAACAAAATTTGAAATGGAAAGAAGCTCCTTCTGTACGTGACAAATTTACACATCTGAAATCGAAAAGATGTGAGTATTAGTAATAATTTGCTTTTCTTAATGAAGTAAAATTAGTGACGATGTCACCATTTTGTGGCGATGACTACCTCCATTTTCTTGGTAGTTACATAAAGAAGAGGTTACGAGAACAAAAAGGCATTCCATTCGCTGGTTTCCAAAGATCTAGTTGGATCGGAGTCGGCTAGTGTCTGCCACGCACAAAAATATAATGTACACTCACGATGTAGTTCAATCAGTGCTCATCACAAATGCCAGTACCTTCAGAAAAACTTAGAAGCACTTTAATTATTAGCGATGCTTATGACATTGCTTCCAGATACTGGGGCATGTTCCTCGGCGTTTGCTTCACTTACTCCGAACGCAGTGCTTATAAATTAATAATATCCGTTCTGACCCGGTGGAAGCTTCTGCAACATGATATTCTATATGTTTATTGTTTTTCTTTATCTCTTATTTATCTTTATTCAGATATCCCATGGCTTTTGATGCTTGCTTGTCCCGTCAAGAATGGTGACGTGTCTGTGGAAATTTGTTTTTGGATACGCCTACGTTACACGCTTGTATTTAGACGGTTTTTAATCTTTTTTTTTTGCGTATCAACGCAATAAAGACGTATGTGTTGATATTGCGTACCGACATTTCTCGACGTCTCTCTGATTGCGATTAGATGCAGAACGACGCTATAGACATTTTTAACGGAGAGGAGGATATCCTCCTTTCTGGGCTGTTGGACGGGAATACAAAAGCCGACGTCACAGCCTCGGCAATGCATTTTTGGGGGGGTCACGCATGTTAACGAACAGCCCAGAGAGGACTATGGCGGCGCCCGAAACGCCTTCGTTGACAAGGTGCATACATTAAGTACCGCGCAAACTTGACCTGTTGGCACTATAAATTCTTTGAAAGTTTAGATTAGCTGAACAGCTCATGTCAATATTTTCAGAAAAACTGGCGTTTTAGAGCAAGTATTCTAAAGAGAGTGAGAATTTTGCTGGCGGTGGTGTTTACAGAAAAAAAAGATTGATGAAATCCTCGTAGCTCCAACACCTGTTACTCAAGTTGACACCAAGGCTCATTACAATCTGAAGAGAAACAAATGAAGTGTGCGATTCATCACCAAAGTGTACAGCAATGGCTGACGTTTTTCTTTTTGTTATGCGCGGCGCAAGAATACTACTGTTTTTAGCTGGTGTAGTCAGCTGCACGGCAGTTTGAGCCCATCGTCTGTAATATTCAGCTTCCGTCAAATGTACTAGAATATTAAGACTCACCTTGAGTTGTTTATGAATCACGTGCTAGCGCAATACGGCGGCGCCACTCATTCCTTTGCAGCACACAGTTCCAACCACGTGTCACTTAGCCTTGGAATTCATCGATAAAGAACAGAACGCCAACCTCGCAGAGAAAGTTGTGTTGGAGTGCCTCCCACCTATAAGTCCCAAAAACCGACTACAGACTTTCTTACACTTGAAATTTGTCGAAATTAACACAGTTTTCGATGTATGCAGTGTATTCCTCGTGGTTTGCCAACTTGAAAGTTTCCACGCAGTGTGGTGAACCCAAGTGCGATGTTGCCAGGTGTCTTAGAGATGTTGATGGTTGCTTTCGGTTCCAGACGCTCTTTCAAATCACGGTCGAAACCAGCGGGATTCCAGGGAGCTGCCGCTTCGTCACAACATTCGACGCTGTTTTTTTTTCTTCGGGGGACACACAACGACCGCTCGGTGCACACACTGCTCGCGTCAACGAACGGGACACATACTAAGCGCGCGCCTTCCCAACACCGGCGCCACAATAGGGAGAATGTAGATGGCGCCACTGCGGCTGAAAATGCGGGAGCGAGCGAGAGCGAAGAGATGAGGTGGCGCTAAGGTAGCGAGTGGGAGCGAGAGAAAGATAAGCGAAGACGAAGGCCAAGAAAAAAAAGCTGGTAGAATGGCTCGCAACGATCGAAGTAGGCGCAACAACCGTTTGCGCGGTCCTATACAAGACCGTACGAGGTTGGTGTCGTTGAAGGTAACTCCTGTTCACTTCATTTTTTGTTTCATTTAAAGAAAGTAGATGATAGGATTCTTTTCTGTTTTATTAAGTATAGTTGGGCGTTGCCGAGTAACGGGCGGATGTATAGAAAACTTGAAAATTTGAAACTGCTCAACATGAGTATTTTCCTTCTTTTGGACAAGCGCGTAAAAAAAAAGGACCGACAGAACCATCTGCGAAATAGAAATAAAGGAAGCACTGTGTACACAGAATATGTTCTTGCTTGAGTTCCCACGTTTCTAAACCATGGAAAACATATACTGCTCAAAGTCAGAAGCGTGTTTGCGGTCGTAAAATTATACGATGGTTCAAAAACGCAAGATGTATCCCCGCCCTGTTTGCTCATTAGTGGTACCCGGAAATGATATCGAAAAGTTGTTTATTTGCCGTTCTACGTATAAACCAGCATTATTAAAACACTTCCCGAGAGTCTTTACTCAAACTTACTTCCGTGCTAGCTCCATAAAATGATAGCAGAATTCTCTTTGTTGCTGCTGTTTCAAATGAGCATCGTTCTGATGAATGCGAATTACGTACTGTTTTTTGTGGCTATTGCTGCGTTACCTTTCTCTTCGAGTTGACGAGTTATTTTCTGCTCAATTCAGTGGTCTTTGTCATATTTACCCAGAAAAATTTGATTTTGTAGTGACGTATCCATTCTTTTTTATATTGTGTCTTCTTAACATGAACTTATTGTGGATGCTATGTTGCCTGCACTTCTAAAAAATACAATAATTCTGTAAACTTTACGCTGAAGGTGATGGTAATATATAAGTTATTATATTAAAAGCAATTTTAGAAAGATTGTGCAGTGCATGCCTTTAGAGAAAGAATGAAAACAAATTTAAAGCCGGAAATCAGGGACACGCTTTGACGGCAACAGCGCTTGCTCTGATGTCGGGTGCTGCTTTGTCAAATCCTCACTTTTTATTGTGCCTCTTGCCGTCCTTTTCTTTTTTATGTCACGCACACTCATGTATTCATATACATGCATGTATGTGCTCAAAAAAGGTAACGGACGTTGAATTATCTCGTGTTTGGAAGTTTTGTATTTTGCCTTACAGCATGAGTGCTCTTATATAGCAGACAGCGGAAAAGGTAACAATATCAACACAAAGGCTCAGGTGCATTTGGAAGTGTCACATAGGAAGCAGAATGCAAATTGGCAACAATAAACACTGTACTATGCAGACCAAGAGTCAGAACAAAATAAACTTTGTTTCCTTCTTTTTTTTTTCATGCGTTCAAAATCCGGCCAGTATTTGTTGAAACCGCGGTAAAAGCATCGATTATTTCAAATTAAGTTTTGTTTGTCACAGTAAACGTTTTAAGCACCTTGTCGATTTGCTTACCAAAGCAGCATCTGTATAATTTTTGTGATAGTGTGATTTATATTTTTTAATATGAAAGCGTATCGGATGCCTGGTGGGCTTTTGTAGCGCTCCGACCACTAAGGTGTGGACGTGCTTGCTAACATTGCACTAAATAAACACTAAAATTTGCTATATATTTAGGAATTGATGTGGTTTAGAGCATGTAGGGTGAGATTCCAGATGCGGACGGAACGTATCTGTGTGGATGCGTGTATCTCTAAAACAGGACGCGGACGAGCACACATTCAGAACCAAATTTTATTCTTCCAAGAGTTCTGGTTCACACCCCTCAAGCATGCGTACAAGACCAAAGAAAGCAAAATAACATCATTTGTAGCAACACCACTTCATCTAATCCTATCAACCTGAAACCTATACTCATTGTGATAAATGGCAACGCACGGAAAGCTCACAGATATCATCAAATTTCCGTATATACATAGCCTCTGCCAGTTCCTGAGTCATCTTGTGTTTTCTTTTCCGCAAAGTGCATGCGTTGTCCAGCAATGGTTCGCACGTGCATTCTTTGCAGCGGATACACCAAATGAGATCATTCTCCCATTTCTGATAGACAAGGGGTGGTCCGCAAAGCGGTCACTAATAGTACGCTGGCCAGTTTTGCCTGATGCATATCTTGCTGGAGCTCAACGAAATTGTGTACTCGACTGAAGTTGCGAGTGTGCGCTTGTCCGCGCCCTGTGTTCTTCGTACCATGTCCGAGCATTTGCGTCAGTCACTTCAACTTCAGCCATGTACCAAATAGCCCGACAGCAAAAATCTACTAAGAGAGAAAGAGAATCAAGAAAATAATAAATAAAGAGAAACAAGAAATTCCACCCAGCTGCAGTTCTTCCTTCAGGCGTGCCACCACTAGTGCGAT
>JALIZH010024312.1:0-47685 GCA_030522465.1 Rhipicephalus appendiculatus
AAGCTGCCTTCCAGCAGAACATGCAGTGGGTCATATTATTTGTCTTTCGTAAGGGATAAAAACAGTAAAGTTGTCAACAATGGATCGCTGTTCATCCCAAACTCTTCAGACAATTTTGGGTTTTCTACGGGGTTTTTGAAGTTACCGAGTTTTTTCACCTGTGTTGTGATGCTGCCTTCTGTTAAAAGTGTGCAGTGGACATGGCATGTGTAGTGTGCATACTCTTCCATGGACTAAAGGCAAGTGCGACAGTAACGGCAAGCCACAGGGCTAAACAACTACTTCAATCCTGCCAATGAGCGAGTAGCCAATGTATCTCCTATAACTGCCATAAGTGCACCAAAAAACATTTCAGGGATATATGAGCAGGATTTGTTGGAGATCAGGAAGCTTTATGATACAATACTGGATTTTGCCTCTCCACACAGAAAGACTTTAGTAGGGGGCACATAATTTTGTGAGTTTTGGTAGAGCTTTTTCCAAAAACTGTCATTTTTCATCAACTCACAGTTGAAAGGACATGCGACAGAACTAAACATATCATCTACCTTCGGAACAACATCATCAATGACAAGTTATAGGGCACCTGTGATAGCCTTTAAGATGCCTGCCAATTTTTTTCAACATCTAATACACTCAAGCTCATTTATCAGCTTCACTCAAATGAGCAGCACTGGCTTGAATCGCCTTCATCATCATTGGTGCAAGTTTCTTGCATTATATTAGACTGACCTCCACATTTTCTTCTGCATACTCCGACGCTTTTGGCAGAGTGTGAAGTAAGCAAACTTAAGAGTGGCATATTGTTCTCACAAACATGCCATTTCCACATGTTTGTGGCCTTTTGTGTGGCCAGCCAGTGTGCGAAATTCACTGCAAAAAAATGTCGCACTTAAAATGCACATGCTGTCTTGTAAGAAAATGCAGCACCTCTTCCACTTGGGTATTTCTCGGCACCACTCCAGATGTACTCGCTTGCTACAACATGGTGATGCTTCCAGATCGATCAATTCCTGCATTTTTCAGAAAAGAAAGAAGGCACAAATTAATTAGGCGATACAAAATTGTTTGTAGAATCAAGGAAACAAACTATGATCTATAAAGAAGCACTGTTATGGGGATTCTACGTCTGAACCACTATGAATGAATGATAAAACGTGTGAATTTCATCATTATGCTTCAGCAGCTCCAAACGTCCTACTTTGTGTGTACAGATCCATGCAGTGAACGTGGCCCAGGGCTTAAAGTCAGGGAGGGCCAGGGGGGGGGGGGCTCCCTCTCCATTTTTAAGAAGGGGCTCAGCCCCCCCTCAGCTGGTCAACTGCAGCACAACAGCACCCATTCGACAATCGCGGAAGTTGATTTTTTTGGCAGTGGTGCCTTGTGCGGGGAAATTGTAACTATCGAATATTATTAATAATGATTTAATGCATATTGTTGGGTTGATGTGGCTCAGCCAGAACAAGAAAACAGGTATCGTCATACTGCTGCATGCATTTCCTCGAGACAATGCACATGATGGGTCATGGCCCTGTTAGACTTTGGCACAGCATACTGTCTCACAAGGTACCTTAGCGTTAAGCTACACGCTCGTGAATTAGTTCGAAGGTTCACCTTGGTCTCTTTACGTTACCAGTCAATTTTTAATCGATCAGTTGGGCATTAACCGTATGGTGTAATACCAAGGACGCATGCATTTTGCCAACTTTTTTAGGTAAGCAGGCGTGGAAATAAAACACAAGCGTTGTCGTGCCTCAGGTGCTTGATGCAGCGAGTAAATTAGTGGTCTGTGTTGCAGCTTGGTTATTTCCTTCAAGCTCGCATATTTCTAAGACCTACCATCCAGAGTTACTTTTCAGAAAGCCTTTCGAAAATGCCAATTTCAAAGTGATTGATTGGATCGTGACAATGTATAAATGCCCGAAGAACAATCGGAGTACAGTAAAAAGCTCGTTAATTCAAACTCAAAGGGGACTAAAAGATTGTTCGAGTTAAGCGGAGCTCAAATAAGCAGGCATGTGCTAGAATGAACAGACATCGCACCACAGTACACTGGCCAGAACCTATAGAAGCCACCTCTGGACTCGTTATCGCGAATTAGGCGCTACTACACGCTTGCGGCAAGCAATTTCGTAAATTAAGTTGATAGAGCTCTAACACCGAACAGAATTAATTCATCAGTCATTTACACCAGAAACAAGCACCGACATGCATTCATGTCAGCAGTGAGCCTTAATGTGGAAATTTATGGCGCTATTTATGCTCCAAAACACTTTTATTTATATGCCATAGTTAATGGAAGGAAAAATAAAAGTAATCAGTCATTTGCATCTGCTTGTGCTTCTTCTGTCATGACCCCATGACCACCGTTTGCAGCTTGAAAAAGAGCTTCGGTGCAGCGTCCAAATTGTTATCTGCCGAGAAATGCTGCTGTTTCGGTGATTTGCATCTCCAGTATATTTGATTTCGTTTGGTTTTGCAAGAGATTTTGATCACTGTGGGCCGACTTCTATGAGGAGCGACGGCAACAAGGGGCTGCTATTTTGAATTAACGATATTTTACTGCATTGTTGTTTGTATAACATTCCTAAGCATCTGTTTAATTCGAGAGACAGTTTGCTTCGCTTCGCTAGGCTGCGCGCGCCCGCGTGTGTGTGTGTGTGCGCGCGCGCGCACGCTATGAAAGCCCCCCTACTATGAAGGAAGACTAAGCTGTGACCACAATGTGGCCACAGCTTAGTCTGTGGCCACATTGGCTAATATCACAACTTTTCATAGACCACTTGTGCTACTAATGTATGTGTCTGAAAGTTGTGTCACCATCTGTTTCTTGAACTTAGTGTTTTTTGTCACAGCAATGAAAGCAGCTTTGTATTTTTGTACGTGTGTTCCCTCCAAATTCAGTGTTTACAAATGTGTCTGTTCAGCAATATGCGGTTCGACAATAATTTTTAAAGTATTTGTCATCTGGTTAGGAATTTTTTAAAAGAGCCCTTTATGAACTTTTTTCGTCTGCTACAGCAAGAAACGCTGCAGAATTGTGACAATTTCCGTTTTAAAGTATTCGTAGTGTTAATTAAGGGGGGTACTTGCAGTAGGAAACAAAATGCATACGACCTTCTGTGATAGCACATGCTAATACCGTGCAAGAGCCGAAGAATTGTTACTGTTAACCCGCTCATAACAGCTGAACATAGTCGTCCTGAAGACAACGAGGGCCGGCGCGGTGGTTACAAAATACGCAGAGAGGTGCATTAACACTTTTGTCTTCAAAGTCTAAGGGGTAACTTCAAGAAGAAAAAGCCTGTGACACAGGGCACTCTCGATTACGAGATTAAACCCAACACGACTGCTTTTGATCGACATTGGTTTCTAATGCAATCTACACAATGCCGACACACGCGATCGGCCGTGGAAATGCTTGCAGCGGAAATTTAACCAATAGCTGCATCGCATTCAATGGATTCATTCCAGTTAAAGGATCACGTAAACTCTAGTGAACGTGAGAGCGACATTACGATTTAGAACCTGGTTTCCACATTTGTCGCAGAGGCTGCCGAGAAAAACGACGTCTCTTCACGCGTGTATTCAGATAGGAGCCCTAACACTGAGGCACAGATTATGTGACACCTGTTAGGAACGGTGCTATCCTTATAAACGGCACAGCGATAGAATCGAAATAAACTTACCCAGTCGGACGTGGTTTTATGGCTCCAGTTTGCACCTCACCTTGAGCAATCTCACGTTTCCGTCACACTCGGACGAGTTCTCGTGGTTGCACGCATCGCTCGAGCCGTTACACGCCGGTAGAAGAGTGTATCTTGAAGCAAACAGCAACTAACAAAAACATTTCACGCCGTTGCGCCAAGGAAACGGTGAAGCACGCCAACAAAGGCCACGGAAGTCTCGGAAGAAAGGCAACAAGAGATTGCGCCACCAAAGGAACGAAACCTTTGCCCCCGCAGCTGCCACGGCCACGGCCGCCGCGCAGTTCGTCTCACGGCGGGGAGAGAGTTGAGTAGAGGGAAGGACTGAGAGGGAAGGGCTATCTATCTATCTATCTATCTATCTATCTATCTATCTATCTATCTATCTATCTATCTATCTATCTATCTATCTATCTATCTATCTATCTATCTATCTATCTATCTATCTATCTAGCCGCCTACGTCTGGGTGCTCTCGTGATCGCCTCCTTAACTTGGGGTAGACCAAAATTTGTATGGGAGGCATAGGCGTGCGCACGAGGGGGGCAGAGG
The DNA here is from genome assembly GCA_030522465.1 of Rhipicephalus appendiculatus. Lineage (NCBI taxonomy): Eukaryota > Metazoa > Arthropoda > Arachnida > Ixodida > Ixodidae > Rhipicephalus > Rhipicephalus appendiculatus. Next base: position 4,259 of record JALIZH010024312.1, read on the forward strand.
GGGCGGCCGCCCACCCTAGTCACCTAAGAAGGGGGGGCGCAAAGTCTGCCCCATACATTGACTTAATAGGGAAGGGGGGGCGCTGCTACGAGCCGTCGCCCCCCCTGAAGAGGAACCCTGCGCATGCCAATGATGGGAGGGTAAGAGGTATTGACGAATATGTGTGGCTCGCCATGACTTCAATAACGTGAAAATCCTGTCGCGTACGTCGTCAAACTCTTTTCTGCAGACACGTGTGGCACATACCCGTATACCACGGGCCGCGGTATGCGGGTATGCGCCACAGGTGTTTGACAATTTATATCTACCCAGGAGCGGCGAGGACAAACATTAGTAATTTAAATGCGACAGCGTTAAGAAAAACTGGCGTCTGCAGCGTTGACCCGACGAATGCAAATAATAAATATCAGAGTCCTAGCAGGAATTGAACCCAAGCAATCTGCGTGGCAATCAAATATTATACCACAGAGCCACGCCTGGTCTCGGAACTGCTTTGGAAAAAGACCCTACACTTTAAACGCAAACTAGCCGAATCGGGCGTTTTAAGGGCCTAATACTACCTTCATATGGGACCGTACTTCCTTAAGGTGTATTAAGATTGGTGTACTAATTTCTGCGTCCTCAATTTTACTTCCTTGAGAAATTATGGGGATAAAAGTTGGAAGAAAGGAGGTAAATTCATGATCTGACGACATTTGTCAAATGGAGTTCAAGAACAGGAAACTCCTATTTAACTTTCTTAGGCATAGCTTCCCTTTATTTTATCCGAAAGCTTTCTATAGTGCCTTCAGTGTTGGCGGGCATGTATGCGACTGCGCCGGCGAAAGAAGTGTTTCTCAAAGTGCTTAATAAATTCATGGACGTGCTAATCAATGATTTCTTCGTCTCGTCGACTGATGCCCATTGTTGTACGGAATGCACACTACCGTTGGGCTCGGGTTCACGAAGCCTTTCGACCACAGAATGACTTCGCTTATGTTGTTTTACCATCAAATCAAAGTTAAATTAAAAGTAGGAGCGTGTGCACCCTCGATGTGGCCGATGGGCACCGCATGCACACTCAGTATTGGCCGCGAGGAGTTACGGAGTCGCCCTCTATCGGACGCGCCTCGATTGCGTGCTAGGCAGGATACCGCCGCGCGCTCCCCATAGGATTTGCATTCGGCGCTCTACAAAACACCTCGCGGAAGCGCTCCAGGACATTTATGTCCATACTTTCGAAGCGAAATACGTTCTTTACTATTAAAATATTAATTTTCGATGAACAGAAAGCACAATATAGTTTACAGTCGCTGTCTCTTTGCAGAAAACGGAGCGCCCGCTTCACGCGGTCACCGCGATGGACACCCCTGAACCGGCTTCTTGCGTGAAATGTAGTCAGTCGCCGAGTGCAAATTATGTGAAATATCTTGTTAGAGTACACTGCATGTGTAACCAAATGGAGCATAACAGAAAGAAGCCTCAAGCCGGTGATCGCACAGGTTCGCGGCGACTGACGGAGCTTTTGCATTATGAGCGTCTGCATTTATGTTCGTACTATTGGTTTCGTTTTCGCTAGGAGCGTGTTTTGGCGCCGTGTCGTGAACTTTAGGCCGCAAAATATGAAAACTTGTGAGTACACAAACAACTATTGTTGCGGGGACGCTATTAGAGCAGTTCAAGAATAATTTTGTTACAACTACGACTTGAGCGCGCCTATGGCAACTTCTGATGTCCCGTCGCGACGATTCAACGTTTTTTTTTCGGTCAAATTCGTGTATGTTTCATTGTCATTTGACACGTTCCCTCGCACTGCATATTCATCGGTTTTCTAAGCGAGCTATTGCCGCTGCTTCTGTTATTTAAGAGTGTTCGTATCGTTTGGTTCTCACACAAAGCATGAGAAAATGCGATGCCTTTTTTTAATATTTTAATATTTTTTGTGTTTATTTTGTATAATGCTTCCACTTTTACTTTTACCTTCTTGCTGTTATTGTTGATGCTTTTTGTTTACTATGTACACCCCCCACCCCCCTGTGTAATGTATTTATTCCCTGAGGGTACTATAAATAAATAAATAAATAAATAAATAAATAAATAAATAAATATGCTCCTTAATTATCGTGCATTCCACTGAACTTGCCGCTCTCGACAAATTCATAGACCAAAGCTTCGGTATTGCTGGTGGAAGGAGAAGTGGTGTACGAGGCCAGTATGCAACGCCAAGGAAATGAAAGAAAAAAAATACAGTAACGTTCGCTGGACTTTATCTGCAAACGTCGGTGTGAGCAAGGACCCACATGAACTTGAAATAGCGGTGAAAGAAAGAGAAGTTATTGCAGCAACTTGCAGCGGCAAAGCAGGGTAACAACAACGCGTGAAGAGTGAAATGCAAAATTATAATGCCCAGTATGTCGTATCCGAACAGCGCGGCATCTTTTCCACATAAATAAATAAGGCTCCAAGAAAATGCATGGGGTTGGAGAGGCCAACCTTGAGTTTGAGAGTGGCGCAAAAAAAATTTGGGCTTTTTTAGCACCTAGTGTTTGTGTCATGACAATGCACGATTGACAGAAAGATTGTTATTGCCAACATAAATGCAGCACACATCAGCCGCAGCATTTGAATCACTCGCTATGTATCCACCAGCAAACGCTGTGCATAGCTTATGAAGGCGAAAGCCTTCGATACCTCATCAAACGGAAAGATTGACCATCGGCGTCCCGCGTCGGCGGCGTCAGCACGACTAATGCAAAAAATCACCATCACGTGATGTCGTCAGCATATCACGTCATCATATGACGTCACAGACTGCCCAAATTTGTGACGTCGTTATGACGTCATCATGAAGCCTCATAACGTTATGTCACATGACGACGTGTTCACGCGACATGGTCGCTTTGCACAGCCTCCGTGATCGGTGAGTTGATCACGGAGGCAGTGCAAAAACGCGTTAGCTGCAGAAAGCTTTTGGAGTGGGGTGGGGAAAATCAATACATCGACTGACAAGAAGGAGAAGAAGGTGGCTTTCGCCTTCCGGTCATCATAAAGGAGTGCATAAGGAACCCTGTGATTTTTTTAAGTCCGACGTATCTAAACAATGACTCAAGTATCTGCAGCCCATATTGTAGACGCTGAGCACGGGGACGACGATCAAGAGTTCGCTCGGGAACGTTCTGAGACGGTATCGCACGAGGTAAAAGGCAGCGCATTTTCCATCCTACGGGAGATAAACACCGTTAGCCTACGAGAAGCGCGCGCGAACGATCGTCTCAGTGCGCGCTTTCTGCTACTCAACTTCACAGCCCCGACGCAGTAGCGAAGGTCGTCGTCGCGGAAGTGCTTGTTGTACACACAACTCGTAGCCGATGGCTGTTTGCCGGTTCTTATCTCTACAACCCACAGTTCACGCAGTTTCTTATCCCACGGGCACCGGTGCACAGCGCAGGCTTATACCGGACTCTGTTGCGTACGTCCGGCACTGCGGCACCGAGCAGCATGTTCATCGCTTTTGGATGCAGCCACTCCTATCACAGTGAGTTCAGTTGTGTTCAAAATGCGAGAAAACCTCCGCATTCGAACAGATCGCAGGGCAGGTGGGGCTTGAATCTCGTTTACAAAGCACGCGGCAGCGCTCCACAAGCAGCCGACGCGGCCGCCGAGACCGCGTGATCCTGCCAAGCACGTCACGCCGACGGTGGCGCCGGCGTTTCCAGTGTGGTGGCCCTCGAGGCCAATACACTTTTCGATGACGAATTGGGCAAAGGCCGCGTGCCTGAACGCAGGGAATAAAATCCGGTGTTGAGAAAACCCGGCGCAAAAAAACAACAACAAGAAAAACGAAAGAAAAAACGCGACTTTCCTCAAGCGGCCACTTTGAAAAGGGACGAAGCGACAAAAAATGCCCTTCGATCTTCGAACGGCGGCGAGAAGAGAGGAACCATCACGCGCAAGCGCGCGCGGAGGGGAAAAGAGAAAGCGAAAAGAAGGAAAGCCGGCAGATCCCACGCACTGTGGGAATCGATGTAATGCGAAGCAGCCAGGAAGGAGCAAATCATGCTTTAAATAATTTGCATGTCATGTTTTACATGTTAGGGCCTGTAATTTATGTTCGTGATACAGTCATGTCACACAATACCAAATTTGGTGTATCTCAAGCTAACGAAACGGCCGCGAGCACGCCATGAGCGTGGCATGCAAGTCACGACGCACATGACAAATCATGATTTCCATATTACCACTTGTCCTTTATGTTCGTCATACAGTCACGTGACTCAATACCAAATTTGGTGTATCTCAAGCTAACGAAACGGCCGCGAGCACGCCATGAGCGTGGCATGCAAGTCATGACGCTCATGACATGTCATGATTTCCATTTACCACTTGTCATTTATGTTCGTCATACAGTCATGTCACTCAATACCAAATTTGGTGTATCTGAAGCTAACGAAATGGCCGCGAGCATGCCATGAGCGTGGCATGCAAGTCATGTGCCTCATGACATGTCATGATTTCCATATTGCCACTTGTCATTGATGTTCGTCATACAGTGACGTCACTCAATCCCAAATTTGGTGTATATCAAGCTAACGCAATGGCCGTGAGCGCGCCATGAGCGTGGCATGCAAGTCATGTCGCTCATGACATGTCATGATTTCCATATTACCACTTGTCATTTATGTTCGTCATACAGTCATGTCACTCAATACCAAATTTGGTGTATCTCAAGCTAACGAAACGGCCGCGAGCACGCCATGAGCGTGGCATGCAAGTCATGACGCTCATGACATGTCATGATTTCCATATTACCACTTGTCATTTATGTTCGTCATACAGTCATGTCACTCAATACCAAATTTGGTGTATCTCAAGCTAACGAAACGGCCGCGAGCACGCCATGAGCGTGGCATGCAAGTCATGTCCTTCATGACAAGTCATGATTTCCATATTACCACTTGTCATTTATGTTCGTCATACAGTCATGTCACTCAATACCAAATTTGGTTTATCCCAAGCTAACGAAACGGCCGCGAGCACGCCATGAGCGTGGCATGCAAGTCATGTCCTTCATGACAAGTCATGATTTCCATATTACCACTTGTCATTTATGTTCGTCATACAGTCATGTCACTCAATACCAAATTTGGTGTATCTCAAGCTAACGAAATGGCCGCGAGCATGCCATGAGCGTGGTATGCAAGTCATGTCCCTCATGACATGTCATGATTTCCATATTACCACTTGTCATTTATGTTCGTCATACAGTCATGTCACTCAATACCAAATTTGGTGTATCTCAAGCTAACGAAATGGCCGCGAGCATGCCATGAGCGTGGCATGCAAGTCATGTCCCTCATGACATGTCATGATTTCCATATTGCCACTTGTCATTGATGTTCGTCATACAGTGACGTCACTCAATCCCAAATTTGGTGTATATCAAGCTAACGCAATGGCCGCGAGCGCGCCATGAGCGTGGCATGCAAGTCATGTCGCTCATGACATGTCATGATTTCCATATTACCACTTGTCATTTATGTTCGTCATACAGTCATGTCATTCAATACCAAATTTGGTGTATCTCAAGCTAACGAAACGGCCGCGAGCACGCCATGAGCGTGGCATGCAAGTCATGTCCTTCATGACATGTCATGCTTTCCATATTGCCACTTGTCATTTATGTTCGTCATACAGTCATGTCACTCAATACCAAATTTGGTGTATCTGAAGCTAACGAAATGGCCGCGAGCATGCCATGAGCGTGGCATGCAAGTCATGTGCCTCATGACATGTCATGATTTCCATATTGCCACTTGTCATTGATGTTCGTCATACAGTGACGTCACTCAATCCCAAATTTGGTGTATATCAAGCTAACGCAATGGCCGTGAGCGCGCCATGAGCGTGGCATGCAAGTCATGTCGCTCATGACATGTCATGATTTCCATATTACCACTTGTCATTTATGTTCGTCATACAGTCATGTGACTCAATACCAAATTTGGTGTATCTCAAGCTAACGAAACGGCCGCGAGCACACCATGAGCGTGGCATGCAAGTCATGTCCTTCATGACAAGTCATGATTTCCATATTACCACTTGTCATTTATGTTCGTCATACAGTCATGTCACTCAATACCAAATTTGGTGTATCTCAAGCTAACGAAACGGCCGCGAGCACGCCATGAGCGTGGCATGCAAGTCATGTCCTTCATGACAAGTCATGATTTCCATATTACCACTTGTCATTTATGTTCGTCATACAGTCATGTCACTCAATACCAAATTTGGTGTATCTCAAGCTAACGAAATGGCCGCGAGCATGCCATGAGCGTGGCATGCAAGTCATGTCCCTCATGACATGTCATGATTTCCATATTGCCACTTGTCATTGATGTTCGTCATACAGTGACGTCACTCAATCCAAAAATTTGGTGTATATCAAGCTAACGCAATGGCCGCGAGCGCGCCATGAGCGTGGCATGCAAGTCATGTCGCTCATGACATGTCATGATTTCCATATTACCACTTGTCATTTATGTTCGTCATACAGTCATGTCATTCAATACCAAATTTGGTGTATCTCAAGCTAACGAAACGGCCGCGAGCACGCCATGAGCGTGGCATGCAAGTCATGTCCTTCATGACATGTCATGATTTCCATATTGCCACTTGTCATTTATGTTCGTCATACTGTGACGTCGCTCAATGCCAAATTTGGTGTATATCAAGATAACGAAATGGCCGCGAGCGCGCCATGAGCGTGGCATGCAAGTCATGTCGCTCATGACATGTCATGATTTTCATATTGCCACTTGTCATTTATGTTCCTCATACAGTCATGTCACTCAATACCAAATTTGGTGTATCTCAAGCTAACGAAACGGCCGCGAGCACGCCATGAGCGTGGCATGCAAGTCATGTCCTTCATGACAAGTCATGATTTCCATATTACCACTTGTCATTTATGTTCGTCATACAGTCATGTCACTCAATACCAAATTTGGTGTATCTCAAGCTAACGAAATGGCCGCGAGCATGCCATGAGCGTGGCATGCAAGTCATGTCCCTCATGACATGTCATGATTTCCATATTGCCACTTGTCATTGATGTTCGTCATACAGTGACGTCACTCAATCCCAAATTTGGTGTATATCAATCTAACGCAATGGCCGCGAGCGCGCCATGAGCGTGGCATGCAAGTCATGTCGCTCATGACATGTCATGATTTCCATATTACCACTTGTCATTTATGTTCGTCATACATTCATGTCACTCAATACCAAATTTGGTGTATCTCAAGCTAACGAAACGGCCGCGAGCACGCCATGAGCGTGGCATGCAAGTCATGCCGCTCATGACATGTCATGATTTCCATTATTGCCACTTGTCATTTATGTTCCTCATACAGTCATGTCACTCAATACCAAATTTGGTGTATCTCAAGCTAACGAAACGGCCGCGAGCACGCCATGAGCGTGGCATGCAAGTCATGACGCTCATGACATGTCATGATTTCCATATTACCACTTGTCATTTATGTTCGTCATACAGTCATGTCACTCAATACCAAATTTGGTGTATCTCAAGCTAACGAAACGGCCGCGAGCACGCCATGAGCGTGGCATGCAAGTCATGTCCTTCATGACAAGTCATGATTTCCATATTACCACTTGTCATTTATGTTCGTCATACAGTCATGTCACTCAATACCAAATTTGGTGTATCTCAAGCTAACGAAACGGCCGCGAGCACGCCATGAGCGTGGCATGCAAGTCATGTCCTTCATGACAAGTCATGATTTCCATATTACCACTTGTCATTTATGTTCGTCATACAGTCATGTCACTCAATACCAAATTTGGTGTATCTCAAGCTAACGAAACGGCCGCGAGCACGCCATGAGCGTGGCATGCAAGTCATGTCCTTCATGACATGTCATGATTTCCATATTGCCACTTGTCATTTATGTTCGTCATACTGTGACGTCACTCAATCCCAAATTTGGTGTATATCAAGATAACGAAATGGTGCGAGCGCGCCATGAGCGTGGCATGCAAGTCATGTCGCTCATGACATGTCATGATTTTCATATTGCCACTTGTCATTTATGTTCCCTGATACAGTCATCTCACTCAATACCAAATTTGGTGTATCTCAAGCCTAACGAAACGGCCGCGAGCACGCCATGAGCGTGGCATGCAAGTCATGTCCTTCATGACAAGTCATGATTTCCATATTACCACTTGTCATTTATGTTCGTCATACAGTCATGTCACTCAATACCAAATTTGGCGTATCTCAAGCTAACGAAATGGCCGCGAGCATGCCATGAGCGTGGCATGCAAGTCATGTCCCTCATGACATGTCATGATTTCCATATTGCCACTTGTCATTGATGTTCGTCATACAGTGACGTCACTCCAATCCCAAATTTGGTGTATATCAAGCTAACGCAATGGCCGCGAGCGCGCCATGAGCGTGGCATGCAAGTCATGTCGCTCATGACATGTCATGATTTCCATATTACCACTTGTCATTTATGTTCGTCATACAGTCATGTCACTCAATACCAAATTTGGTGTATCTCAAGCTAACGAAACGGCCGCGAGCACGCCATGAGCGTGGCATGCAAGTCATGTCCTTCATGACATGTCATGATTTCCATATTGCCACTTGTCATTTATGTTCCTCATACAGTCATGTCACTCAATACCAAATTTGGTGTATCTCAAGCTAACGAAACGGCCGCGAGCACGCCATGAGCGTGGCATGCAAGTCATGACGCTCATGATATGTCATGATTTCCATATTACCACTTGTCATTTATGTTCGTCATACAGTCATGTTATGCCATACCAAATTTGGTATAAATCCCATTAACGATACGGCCAGGAGAGCACAAAGTCGTAGACCCCCCTTCTTAGGTGACTAGGGGTGGGCGGCCGCCCCCTCTCTGCCCCCCCCTCGTGCGCACGCCTATGCCTCCCATACAAATTTTGGTCTACCCCAAGTTAAGGAGGCGATCACGAGAGCACCCAGACGTAGGCGGCTAGATAGATAGATAGATAGATAGATAGATAGATAGATAGATAGATAGATAGATAGATAGATAGATAGATAGAGAGATAGATAGATAGGTAGATAGATAGATAGATAGATAGATAGATAGATAGATACGCTGAAACTCGCCGAAGTTCGCGAAGAAATGCTTCGCATTTAAAACGCGAGAAGAGAGTCGTTGAAGTTCCGAAATGTCAGCGGATACTACCGCAGGCTGGCCCCAGCGGCATACGTGAGTGATAGCGAAGCGAAGTCGTCATGGGATAACGTCGGTTTTGTGAAGGACGCCTTTCAACTACCCTGCTATGCGTCGATCATGTGCGCGTTTTGTGCCGGCAAACTTATTGTGTTCTCGTCGCTGGGCGTGAAATGCGTGGTTTGACGACTGTGGAACATGCCGCACTGCGTGTGCAATGGTGTGGCAATGGCCCGGTGACTCAAGCGAGCTGCATCTAATGGGTGCGCCGCGTTCGCGGCACATTCAGGAACACAAATTGTACGTAATACTTATGTTTCCTCTGTTTGCGGGACTTCATCGTCGCTGGGGCATCAGTAGGTGCTGTTCTGCACATTGCGTCGCGTTGAAAGGGCAATTGAAAGCGAAAAAATAAAGACAATTAAGCTCACATATCAACGATGTGTGATGCGTGTTTTGAATTGGCTGACCGCTTGGCGTGGCCAGCCAATTCAAGCGAGTACGCCTTAAAAATGAATTACGACATTGAATTACGAATTGAAGTACGACATAATTTCCTAGCTTACGATAAAGCATGAGTGAAGCAGTGCTTCCAGGAAGTATACACTTAAGCAACAACAACAAAAAAAACAGCTGCTATCACGCTGTCATGTGGTAAAATGTGCATTAAGGCCAGATTTTTTTCTATTTATTCTGTTCTCATGCGCAGATTATGAGCAAGAAAGCATACTTTTTGGCGACAATTTTGCATTGGGCACTTTGTCCGTCTCCTACACAAAAAAATTAAGTTGCATATCAAGGTACATTGACGTCATGAACTTGTATACATTTAGCTAGAATGAATAAGTTTTGTTAATGACACATTATGATGGCCATATGATGTGTGCTTAGTTACAGTGTGTTTGGTGAAGAACATGCATTTTATGGTATTGTCACTTCATTAGTCACATATCAGCACTAGAACTTGCCAAGGTTACATGTGCATATTTATAGAATTTAGGAGATGTGTCACTTGTGCAAGGCTAATTTAATCACGTTGATATAAGTCGGTTGAATCTTCTGAACATCGTTGTTCAACCACCTTGTTCCTTCCCTTTGGTTATTAAATGCGAAGCATTTCTTAGCGAACTTCGGCGACTTTGAGCGTATCTATCTATCTATCTATCTATCTATCTATCTATCTATCTATCTATCTATCTATCTATCTATCTATCTATCTATCTATCTATCTATCTATCTATCTAGCCGCCTACGACTTTGTGCTCTCCTGGCCGTATCGTTAATGGGATATATACCAAATTTGGTATGGCATAACATGACTGTATGACGAACATAAATGGCTGGTCATATCATCAAAATCATGAATAACTTTTCATGAAAAGTATGATTTACATGCCACGCTCATGGCGCGCTCGCGGCCGTTTCGTTAGCTTGATATACACCAAATTTGGGATTGAGTGACGTGACTGTATGACGAACATAAATGACAGGTGGTAATATGCAAATAATGACGTGCATGTCATGTACAACATGATTTACATGCCACGCTCATGGCGCGCTGACGGCCGTTTCGCTAGCTTGATATACACCAAATTTGGTATTGCGTGACCTGACTGTATGACGAACATAAATGCCAAGTGGTAATATGGAAATCATGACATGTCATGTGCAACATGACTTGCATGCTACGCTCATGACACTCTCGTGGCCGTTTCGCTAGCTTGATATACACCAAGTTTGGTATTGAGGTACGTGACTGTATGACTAGCATAAATGACAGGTGGTAATATGAAAATCATGACCTGCATGTCATATACAACATGATTTACATGCCACGCTCATGGCGCGCTGACAGTCGTTTCGCTAGCTTGATATACACCAAATTAGGTATTGACTGACGTGACTGTATGACGAACATAATTGCCAAGTGGTAATACGGAAATCGTGACATGTCATGTGCAACATGACTTGCATGCCACGCTCATGACACTCTCGTGGCCGTTTCGCTAGCTTGATATACACCAAGTTTGGTATTGAGGTACGTGACTGTATGACTAGCATAAATGACAGGTGGTAATATGAAAATCATGACCTGCATGTCATATACAACATGATTTACATGCCACGCTCATGGCGCGCTGACAGCCGTTTCGCTAGCTTGATATACACCAAATTAGGTATTGACTGACGTGACTGTATGACGAACATAATTGCCAAGTGCTAATACGGAAATCGTGACATGTCATGTGCAACATCACTTGCATGCCACGCTCATGACACTCTCGTGGCCGTTTCGCTAGCTTGATATACACCAAGTTTGGTATTGAGGTACGTGACTGTATGACTAGCATAAATGACAGGTGGTAATATGAAAATCATGACTTGCATGTCATATACAACATGATTTACATGCCACGCTCATGGCGCGCTGACAGCCGTTTCGCTAGCTTGATATACACCAAATTAGGTATTGACTGACGTGACTGTATGACGAACATAATTGCCAAGTGGTAATATGGAAATCATCACATGTCATGTGCAACATGACTTGCATGCCACGCTCATGACACTCTCGTGGCCGTTTCGCTAGCTTGATATACACCAAGTTTGGTATTGAGGTACGTGACTGTATGACTAGCATAAATGACAGGTGGTAATATGAAAATCATGACCTGCATGTCATATACAACATGATTTACATGCCACGCTCATGGCGCGCTGACAGCCGTTTCGCTAGCTTGATATACACCAAATTAGGTATTGACTGACGTGACTGTATGACGAACATAATTGCCAAGTGGTAATACGGAAATCGTGACATGTCATGTGCAACATGACTTGCATGGCACGCTCATGACACTCTCGTGACCGTTTCGCTAGCTTGATATGCAACAAACTTCGTATTTAGGGACGTGACTGTATGACGAGCATTAATTACGTTTTAATATGGAAACCATGACATGTCATGCGCAACATGACTTGCATGCCACACTCATGGTACTCCCGTGGTCGTTTCGCTAGCTTGATATACACCAAATATGGTATTCAGCGACGTGATTGTATGACAAGGATAAATGACAAGTGGTAATATGCAAATCATGGCATGTCATGTGCAACATGACTTGCATGCCACGCTCATGACACTCTTGTGGCCGTTTCGCCAGCTTGATATACACCAAATTTTAAGGTGAAAGCCTTTAATGTCTCATGCTCGCGTCCGCCCGTCCGTCCATCCGTCCCTCCAGCCGTGCCCTGGCACAGTGCCAGGTGGCCGCCGGGGCGCGCAAACGGACGCCGGTCGCGTTGGACTCTACAGCGCTCGCGCTTTGCTTGCGTAACGTCGCATTGCCCAGCGTCTCTAATCATGCAAGGAGGGAGACGCGCGCATCACGTTTCATTCTGACCGACCCCGTCTCAGTGGGCACAGGCGTTCGAGGAACACACTTTGGAATTGACAAATTGTCCGTCAATTTAAACGCTGGAACGCGGATGGCGTCTGCACGATGCGCAGAGCGCGAGAATACGAACGCATGCGAAATGGAGGCAGATTGGTCTCGCGTCTCGCTGTGATTTGAGGTAAAAAATTAAGCGAACATAAGTGGCAGGTGGTAACATGTAAATCTTGGCATCTACAATGCCACTTACATGCCACGCTCGTGGTGCGCTTGCGTCCAATTCGCAAGATTGATATGCACCAAAATTTGTATTTCGCGACTTGACTGTTTGACGAACACAAATGACAGGTCCTATCATGTAAATAATGACCTGCATATTATGTGCAGCATGATTTGCTCCTTGCTGGCTGCTTCGCATCACATCGATTCCCACGGTGCGTGGGATCTGCCGGTTTTTTTTTCCTTTTGTTGCCATATAGTGTTTATGATCAGCACACAGTATTCTGACGGTTGACACAATTTCTGCAACGTAAACGGGCTGGTACTCTGTCCAGGTCTTCTGTTGTCGTCGTTACAAGTGCGCTGTTTACTTTTGCCACGAATCAATACCAAGTCGTTCATTCTTCCACTCCTAAACAGAGCAGCTGTGGTTGATGAAGAAGCTTGTGTTCTATGTGTTTAATTACAATGTGATAATAGCTGTTGATGTTTAACCCTTAAACGCACATAAGGTATTTATTGTACATACTGATGCAAGATTCTTTGAAAACGCTATTTATTGCCCAAAGAACATAACCCAAAGTCAAAAATTTCTTTATACAACCTTAAAATGAAATTATTATGGTGGGAATATACTTCCCTATGGGCCTTTGGCAGAATCATATATGCTGGGGATCTTTTCAAAGTATGGTACAGCAGGAACGTGAACATTGCACGTACAGCAAACAATATTCGACCTCATGTCATTTTGTTCACATAAACGACACCAGCAACGTTTGAAGGTTCATGGTCCCCTAGGAAAAATGCTGTACAGGTGAAAGCGGCACTTGGTCTGCTACACCGAAAGTTTTTCGGGTCACCGTGGAAGGCCTTCAGGGTGCGTGCGTTGCTGCCTTTTATTTTCAACAGTGTCCCTTCAAACGTTGTCCGAAGAGCTAACGCATTGCATTGCAGTCGTATGGTCAGTGTGTGTTGTATCACCATTCGAGCGCGTGATTATGCACAATGGTTCGTCCTCGTCATCATTTTCCTCACAGTCACCAAAATTGTTTACATCATCAGATAAAGAAAAGTACAAATCAAGTGCTTCTTCAATGGTGGAGTGCGTTTTTTTTAGAGAAAGAGAAAATCGCACCATGTGGATGATTGCCATCGTGGAAGGCCCGTAGGGAAGTATATTCCCACTACACAATCTCAATTCAAATGTCAATAACTTTAGTTCATCGTTAAATTAGGATCTAAAAGTGGACCAGATAATAGCTCTACACCTTAGGCATTCAATAAATGCATTTATCAATTTTTCTCACTGCGGCAAATACATTCATACACGAATTATCGCAGCTGGTGAAAACCCACGCGAAGAACTCCCGCGCAGAGAGAAAAATGTCGGTGGCGCCAACGGAAACTGAGGCACCTCGCAGCTGCTTGCGTCGGAGTCGTTAAAATTTTTTCGAGCTGATTCTCAAGCATCACTTCAGATGTAGTAACCGTTTCAGGGCGGATCCGTCGGAAGTATCGGAGATAGAGGCGTTTAAACTTGGTGGGAAATATGTTTCCTACGGGCGTTTAAGGGTTAACGTCCCAAAACCACCATATGATTGTGAGAGACGTCGTAGTGGGAAAGTTCGACTGCCTGGGGCTCTTTAACATGCACCTCAAGGTAAGTACATGGGCCTCAAGCAGTTACACCTCCATTGAAATGCGTTTAACTGCAAGTTTAATCGTACTAAAATTTGCACCCCATTACGCTACAATGCTAACTTCACTGACACCTACAACTGCCCGAATGATGGTACACAGGACAAAAGTACACCTCTGGTGTTGTTTCGCATTTCTTTACTGTTGCGTATTTTTCGCCTTGTGTACTTTAAGTGAAAAGTTCACAAGGAGCTACTTAGCAGCATCTCACTTTTGAATTTGTTTCGTGTTCTGTTAAAAAGTCTGCAATAGTATAGTCAAGTGTGAGTCTTTGCCAAGACATTCATATTTCTGGATATGCCAAGGTTAATGGACTTCTTTTTTATTATTTTCAGGAAGACATTTCTGGCAAAGAAGCAAGAGTTGCTCGTTCACTTGTCTGTGTACTAGACATTGTATTGTGGGAACACTCCCCTGTGCCTCACTCTACACTAACTCAAACATTTCGTACATCTTACAGCATTTCAGCAAATACTCGTACTGATGCAGTGTTATGCATGGTACTGAACGCAACCTTTCCAATAGCGTGCCGATTTGAAAAATTTCACATTGTTTAAAACGACAGTGAGTGGAACCGACTTTATCCGGCAAACTTAATCCTATACAGGACAGTTGGGCTATTTGATGTGTATTCAGAGTTAAAAAAAGTGCGGAGGACGATGTGCCACTCGCAACTGAAGTGTAATGCAAATCACAGAAAGATATACACACATGGTACGAAAAAAATTACAAGAATAAAGAATCACGCAGTCACAGAATGAGTACGAACGTGTCTAAAAACGCCATACACGTGTCAAATTTCAGTTTCTAGTACTGCGTTGTCCTGTTCCCTTCATTTCTATTTCTACTCGTATGTGTGTTCTTGTTTGTTTTCACACTTTAACTATGAACTGATGTCCTGACTGCTTTGCGTTCTCTGTAGATTCGTGGTAAAATTCTATTTACCATCATGGCATACCAAGCCCTAGGATCCAATACGCCAAGCCACCAGCCACTATTTGTAGGAAAGTTTTAATTTTAGGCATGTGATTGCCTAATTTCAAGTTGCCTTTGCAGCCATGATACTGGAATTAATTTTCAATGTGATAATTATGCATAATCCATGAAGTGAGGAATTAAAGATGAACTTTTTTAGGTTGCAGATGACAGTGGCTGGCATGAAAGTATTGTAAACATAGCTGTACTAATTATGTATAATAGAAGTATTGGAATACTGCAGTTGTGTGATAATGGCAACAAGGTCTGAAGCATATTTCCAGAAAATTAAGTTAGTTTTCAGGTATTTCTGAGTAAATATGCGAAGCCATATATGAATGCAATGTTGGTCATTTTGTTGGCATGGTTGGACACTTTTACAAATTGTGGTAAGTGGATCTACAATGAACACCACAGGTATACTTTGGACTTTTCTGCAGAAAACCTAACTGTATGATGATGTGTGACATGGTCTGATGTCATAGGGCAAACTAATTCAATAAAAACTAGAACATGCCTACCTGCATGGTTGCACATTTCTTAAAAGTAATGCTAGCCTTATTGTACTAACTTAGTTGCCTTCACGTGTAGGCTGACACCAAGTTCCTTGTAGAACCCATTTCTTTAGATTATGCTTACATACTGGTACTGTGAAGTGCACATGCCAATGTGCATTATGATGTGATTTGCCAACTACTTTCATGTTGTTTTACTGCTCTGAATTATATATAGTGCTTGGGCTGTACTGTACACGTTACTAGTGTTATGTATTCGGTGTAGGTTGTGCAAGAAGATGGAAATATACATATGCTTACACTGACATGAGAACTGCTACTGTTTTGATTCCAATAAAATATTGGGAACTCTGTGATTGTTAACATTTGAGGTGTGAACTTCTGCATGCAATACAAATTGCTGAAACGGTGCTGGCTCAATGTAATTAATGGCTTGTGTTTATATTACCAAACAAGCAGAAGAGGTGATTTACTCTTCAGAATAATTCTTGTGAAAGATAAATAGGTGACAGGCAGATAGGCAGAAAGTGATCACTGGGTTCTTGCGTAGATTCGGTGATCCTTCATCAGCGGTAGCATTACTGAAGCTGCGTGTTGCAGAAATAAAACAACATAATGTGCAGGTCGGCAACGCAGTGCTAGAATGACTCGGTTTTTCCAGTTTTGTGCCTATTTGCTACAGTCCTCGTGTTTCTGTGTTATGTCTACAAAATTCTGAATGGCAAACAAGCCAAGCTGTCTAATGCTGTGCGTATAGTATACTAGCAATTCAATAGAACCATGATTTTTTGAAGAACAGCTGTTTCGTTGAGGAAGACGGTAATACTACATTTTTTTAATTAGTGCTACGTCATCTGTGCAAGAGGAGTGCCATGTACACATGGACGTTCTCAAGGGCTGCTGCACCTGCGTCTGGCTCGCGACAGTACGCGCGCAATAAATGCACTTAGTGTAGGTGCGTTACAATGTCCTTGTAACTCGGGCATGTGCATAGGCGTGACAACGAGGTAGGGGGAGGGGGGCAAGTCTGCCCCGTACATTGACTAAATAGGGGGGGGGGGGGGGGGCGCAGCGACGAACCTTCGCCCTCCCCCCTCTCTCAACAAGCTTATGGGCGTCTGCGTGAGCAACTTTTTATATGTTATGGGAATCGTAGCGGTGCGCTCGCCGGTGGCAGACGAGAACGATGGGCACAGGGCCGCTCGCGGTTCGCGCTTAGCGGCCGCTGACAGTCAGTCGCGGCAGAGTTTTGAAATGATAAAGATGTGTTGCTCAGTGTTTCATCCTCATCTCTGAGGGGGTTCCGTGCGGCGGGAGGCTCACACCCCTAAAATGGAAACAGAGGCTGTCTCGAACAGCTCAGAACACGTCGCTGCCATGGGACGCGGGCAGCTCGTGACAGAAATCACGAAAATAGCTCCACAGCATACGCCCATGGAATGCACATCTGTTCGGCCATCTGAGGATACCTTTTGTGAAGCTAGTATCCACGAATTTCGGGGGAGTGAAGCAGTGTCGAAGTACTCAAGAGGGCACACGTTTACAATTTTTCTAGCGGCACGACACGACGAACCGAATAGTTCGAAGCTGTAGGTGTTCACCTTGGCCTTCGTGACGCCACTGAGTTTATGTACTGGCCTAGCGAAAGCGCTAACACATGCCGATGCTACGAGAACAAAAGTTTGAAGTGTCGCCGACGGGTTAGTAGCCGCTTTGTAAATATATAAGCCCGTGAAAAACCAGGCATGCTAGTGGTGGCGCTGTGGTGTAATGGATATGGTGTTTGCTTTCAGTGCGTGTGGTCGCGAGTTCGATTCCTGTGTCGTGCGTGCTTGTATGCGAATGTCATGTTTATGCATGAATACATTGATGCCCATTTTCTAATATGTCCCAGCGATGAATAGTCGCAAGCAATTCCTCTAAAACGCTAGTATAGTGCCTGAAATGCTTTTTTTTTTTCGCCCTCTCTCGGGCCACGTATAAAGGGGGGTTTTAAAAGCTCCCGAAACAAGCAGGAAAACTTCCAATGCGCTCCGTTCAAGCCCCCCGAAATGAGTTAAATAAAAACACCAAAGTTACTGCCTAAAGGCTCTGCTAATTCCCTCTTTCGACTCCGTTTACTTTATAAACAAACCTTGTTAAGCCTTCTGCACCACAAATCGAGTGCTTATTACGAAAACGGAGCTATTTTATCAGCATTATACACCTAGCGAACCCTCATTACTCAAATCTAAATCAAATGCCAGCATTATTTGGGAATGAATGAGTTTAATAATGCAGGCCGACGGTTAGAAAGATTCGAAGTGGACGGCTCTCGCTTCAACAGTTACCGCCACCTTGCCCTACGTACCCCCCTAAAACCTCTTTTGGAAGGGGGTTTTGCGTAGTACCTTTAGGATGCAAGTTAAGAGCCGAGCCCAAAACTCCCTAAACGGCTCGACCCGTTTGCTGTGTATGGAGGCGTAATGTTGGTGAAACGTCAATTGTGGTTGCAGTTCTGGCCACCTAATTTTAACGCGATAGCGTTAAAGAGCTCGTTTCGCAAAAATTCCGGCGTCGGCGTCGTTGGTTGTAAGTGAAAAATCATCTTGTCCGTGACAGATAAATCGAGAAAGATGCAAACAAAATAAATAATAAAAATTTCCGGATCCGAGTGAGGATCGAACGCAGGCCGTCTGCGTAGCAAGCAGGTGTTCTACCCTACAACCACGCGTCTGCTAGGAAATACAGCAAAACAACTTCCTCTGCTTGGAAATGCAGTGAAAATAACGTTCATGCTTTACAAACACACGCGTCCTATATAAAGGCGTCACAATACAACATGTAATATCGCAGTAATATTGTGTGGTACAAGCGTACATTGCCATCGGACGTCAGAACATGTGAATATCACAAGGACATCGTGGTTTAAAGCCAGCCACCCATTAGAAAAGGCACACACGTTACTGCGCGTATTCCCTTAAGACCCCGTAGTGGACACATGGCAAGTTGGAAAACATTTCACGTGCATAATTGCTCGTGGTTTAAAGCATGCTTCCCATTACATAGTATGCACTAAGTGATTGAAGTACGCACTAGGGACAGGATATCGCTATCGAGTACAACTTTGAAAGGTTAAGCTTAAGGGTCCCCCCAATTTTTATAAACATTAATTATGTACTTCTATACGAGACAGGCGTCATGTCGGCTTAACGTCAATTGTATACTTAAGCGCCATCCACTGCAGTTCGTCCACAGAGCACTAATAATAATATCTGAGATTTAACGTCCCAAAACCACGATATGATTATGAGAGGCGCTGTAGTGGAGGGCTCCGGCAATTTCGACCATCTGGTCTTCTTTAACGTGCACTGACATCGCACAGTACATGGGCCTCTACCATTTCGCCTTCATCGAAATGCGTCCGCCGCGTCTGGGATCGAACCCGCGACTTTCAGGTTCGCAGCCGAGCATCCTAACCACTATACCACCTGCGGCGGATGGTCCACGAAGCAGTAACCAGGGCTACCATCCTCGAAGCACAAGCTCTACATATCAGCTTGCCGCTTCTGGGGTTGGTAATACGCATTTTTCTGTTCGTATCGTTACGCAGCTGTAAACAACCGGTTAGATGAAACATATGCGACTGTTCAATATATGTCTGTGCGTACAACATTTGTGCATATTGTTGGCGTCATTTCGTAACGTTTCACTCAATGAAAAAATTACAACACAGTCAACTTCCCTCCGCATGCTTCGCATAACATCGATTCCCAAGGTACGTGAGATCTAGGGTAAGGTGGGGAAAAATGAGACACAAATATGAAAATACTGAATATTTATTTTTATTCCCCTCTTTACCCTTAAACAACAATGCAGAAACTTTCCTTTGGGTACAAGGTATGTGCTACATAAATATGACCATGTTGCCACTGTTAAAAAGTTTATTTTAAAAATAAATAAAAAATGCACCAGATGTCTCATTTTGCCCCAACCTGCGGGGCAAAACGAGACAGTGTAAAAAAAATTTAACCCTTCAGTTTTTTGCAGTAGAAGCACTTCAAATTAAACTCCGTGGGCCCTCACGCAGCCTTCATGAACCCAGTCCTTGCACTCCACGCATTGAATCCAGACAGAATCCGGTGCTGTTTTGCTCCAAAACTCCTTGCAGATCAAACACCACCAGTCTTTCTTTGTGCTATTGTTGTATATTGTTGAAAGCTTGCACTTCATTGCATTATTCAACGATTAGACGCTAGATACGTTTGACGCATCTTCTTCGCCTCCTTTTGCCGTTTTGGTGCAGAACTGCACGGGCGTTTCGTGGCTTTCAGCTTCGTCAGCCGGGATTCGTGAGGCGATGAATTTAAAACTGTGCTAGATTCGAATTTTCTAGCGCTTCTTTTTTTTAATTTGGTATTGGAGGAAAACTCGATGCCGAGAGGTGTTCGTGAACGGCTTGACTTGGAGATTCTTCCAATTTTTTCATGCGCCTCTTGAGAGCATCCTTGGGAACGCGGAAAAATCTCGATGCAGCACGAATGGAGTGGGTGTCCTGAACAGCAGTCAGTGCTTTTTTCACGTCGCTTTCCTCCCAGAAAGCTTTATATGATATTCTCTTGTGCGTCCGAACCTTCCTAAACATTAAAATATAATATATAATGAGTGTAAGTAAATGGTTCACTTAATGAGACACTCTCTAAGGCAATTCAATGCCCTTTTTGTCGCGTTTTGCCCCCCCCTCACATGCCCAAATTCAAAAAAATTTCCGCTTTGGCCCCGCGCCCCAAGTGAACTGAAATTTTGGTGGTATGTAGCTAGTAGTATACAGTAACAATATAAATACTTACGTTCTTGTACTGACGCCAGAGTAGCTTCATGCACGAATCCGAAAATTTGGCCGAGAAGAATTTCGCCCCTTTTTGACGGGTCACGAACACACTGACACCAGCCGCGTAATTTTTCCCACGCGAGCGCTGTGAGCAATCATCAACTTTTACACATAAAAAGGTGGACAACTACCAGCACCTCTCGCTGAAATATAGAAACAAAGAAAAAGTGCTTTCTGTATTAGCTATAGAGGTCGGCAAAGCCAAAATGTCGCGTTTTGCCCCGTGTCTCATTTTGCCCCGCCTTACCCTACCAGTTTGTTTGAATAAAAAATTATTATACCTAAGGGCAGACTTTCGAAAATAAAAAAAATTACGATATCGTATATATATATATATATATATATATATATATATATATATGGCTTCAATGTCTTTCAAGCTCCTCGGTATTTCCTAAACATGAAAAAATATAACCTGTAAATACAGAAATACTAAATCCATAATGTTTCCCAGAAGGTTTTCACTACTTTTTTTAACAGTACTAGCTACAGTCATGCCATGTCATCTCCTGCTATACGCCCTGCAGGGTATGAAGGCTACTCAGTATACTTCACGGCATTCTTCATTACTGTTTACACTACTGAGGCTAGAAAGCTTGTAAACTATCAAAAAATAAAGACGAAATTAAATAACAACTATTTTAAGAAACACTGATGAACATGCCTTTATTACTTTTTTCTATGTCTTAAAGCGTAGAAATTCGAGGCATTTTTCGAACATTTAAGATGGCGGCAATTGCTTTATAAAAAAAATGATTAAACATTAATACTTTTACGTGAGTGATTTTTGAGACAAGATTTACTTAGACGAAAGTTAAAAACAAAAAAGAAAGACACAGGGTTCCTAATACATTTACCGAAGACGACTCGAAGGCGACACCCATCTCTTTTTGTCTTATAAACCGATGTACTGATTCTACTCTGCCACCCTCCGAAACTTTTCTACGCCTGACGCGTAATTTCCGAATTGCAGGCATTACAATACTTCTGCACCTCAACCGGTTTTGCGCTACCTCCGTCATCCGCCAACCTTTGACCACACGATGATGTCATGTTATGACGTCATCGGGTGACTTCACGACACAAATATTGGTGATCCGTGACGTAATAATGACGTCACATGGTGCAGTCATCAGGTGATTTCTTTTTTGAACGACTCGCGTCGACGGCCCCGAAACAGGACGCCGCAGACGGTCTCTTAGATGCCTCACCGCAGACGGTGAGGCATCTAAGGCTTTCGCCTTACAGCAGAAGTGACGAGAGAAACAAAAGGACCTTCGGTGCAAATTGTCAGGATTCCCCTAAGTGACCTTCCGGGCCGCGAGTGCAGGCTTAGGTTACACAACATCAGGCAACAGCGATATGAATGATATTGCCAACATTCATTGCAAGAACGCTGCCGATGTCTTAACCCTCTCCTTCCGCCATCTTTCTCAAGGACGTGCAAATCCAGGTTCGGTTGCAAACAGGTAACGCACACAAGATTTATCCCGGGAGATATCTGAGTAGTGTACCCTACTCGCAGGAGACATCAGCTCTCTTTCTCGTGTTGGACATCCCTGCGTGTACCTCTTGTTAGGTTGCGGCCGCCTTTGCAGCCTGACAGCGTGCGTCTGCGATGGTGCCCGATCGAGGACGATCGCTTTTAACGATGTCGTCGTTTCGAACCTTGCTCGTTTGCGTCTTGTCGCTGCTCCTGCATTTTGCTCATACGTCAGTCGCTGTAGCCGGTAAGTGTTCCATTATCAGTGATAAGATTTTCTGACACGAGCGCGGGCCAGAAAAAACCATACGAAAGGAAGTCGATTCTCTGTAGTTTATTTCACCCACTCCTTACGCGTAGCTTCGTTGTTCGCTATCAATAGGCGCTGTGTTTACGTCGCTCCTTTCGGGCCATACTCCTGTTGGCCGCTAGCTGATTTTATGGCTAACTACGCAATTTCTGCAATTATAAATGTCCTCTATTCGTGTCACGCTGATATTAGTCATCGGTGCTGTATCTTGAGAGCCTACTGACAACTGAATTAACCCACCTTGACTGTATCGGTAAATATATTGTAATAGTTTAGCATCTTTAGAACAATATAGGACTAATAGCCACTAATGAGGAAAATCTTCGCTTACAAAACAATTTAGTGAGATATTTATTCTGCGCCCTCACGTAAATCAATGTAAAATTGTAATTTCAATAAAAATTCTTGACGAGAATGGATAAATTTGTTGCAATGACACGTAGAAATTATCATCTGAATATAATTAGACTGATCTTTTTTTTTTACGAGCACGCATACCGCGGTGTGGGAGGAGCTTTGCAAGCAGGCCCCCTGTTTAAATGCGGCATCCACGAATAAGTTAGATTCAGCCTCATGTTCAGCAGACGCGAGACCACAGCACTTTTGCTGTTGTCGGGAGATAAGGAGACTGAATTCAGCCTGAATAAAAAACACAAAATTACAATTATGTGCTTTCCAAACGGTAATGAGCATCAAAATGATGAAATCAAACCATACTAGCTGTTATGATCTGTACGTGCTGTACGTAAAACGTTTGAACTAATGATGCCCCTGATCTGCATAGCATACTTTTTGTGTCCCCAGTAACCGCTTAAATACGATTGTTATTGAATCCGAGCCACTCGGAGGACATCATACACGTGATCACTTCAAATCTATTTGATAAACACGGCGCTCCTCAGAGCCTGGAATCACCATCGTGACAAGCCAATCAGCTCGAAGCTCAATGTAAGTGCTGGGTACCGTGGAGCCAGTGCTTGCAAGCCTTCATTAACATCATGGGTTGTAGTCTACTAAGCTTCGGTCAGTCGAAGTCGAACCGTACACTGTGAGAGGACTGGGAGGCAGTCCTGCTCGGCTGCTCAGACCTTCAGGCCCAGCGGGCCTTGGTACAGAGAGCCAGGGCGGCGGCTTCAACCAATGGTGTCCAGGCATAGAGACTCCACCTAGTCTGTAGAGACCTCTAAAAAGGTCCTACACCTCTCTTTTGTTATTAAGTGCTTTTCCCCACCGACCACCACCGACGAAACAACAAATAAGAAATGTTGGAAATGTCTCATTTTGCCCCAAACTGCGGGTCAAATAAGGTGTAGCGTAGGGCAATTCGGAACATTGCGAAAAAAGTTCACCGACGATTACGATGCTCCTTGATCCGAATTCGGGGCTCCGCTTCGTGTAGGGGCAACGCTGCCAACTGTGTTTGAAGTTTTGGCTATCCGCAGTTGTAGCAATGTAGCATTCGTTACATGTTGCCACAAAAACTGCCAGCGCTCGTGTGCTACGCATACCACTTTGTGGACTGCATGCATCGTGAACCAAGCGAAACGCCGACGGCGCTGGAGTGTTACGCACACCACTCTATGCATTGCAGGCGTCGCAAACTAAGCGAAACGCCAACGACCCCGTTAAGACCAAACCTCCTTGGTTACGACATAGGAAGCCAGCCGCAGTGCAGGGGCCAGGCCTGCAGATGCCCGAGCTCCGACCGTGGGGCCAGCGTGGGTGGCAGAGGAAGAAAGCGAGGTCAGAGGCCAGTGGTTAATGATATCGATAGAGAATGTGTTCGCTCTCTTTCGTCCTCGTTGGCTGTATCGGTTACGCTGACGACAACGCCAACAGCAATGGCCCTCAACGGAGGAACAGGCTCTTAAGAGCTGCGGCCTGAAAATTTATTAATCCGGCTCTTGCAAAAGAAGCCCTTCAAGCTCACTCCGTTTGCACCCTCGCATTCTTCGAGCACCCGCTGTTTACATTTCGCGCACTGAACCCATACATAGCCTAGCGCTGTGGTGCTGCACAACTGGATAGATAGCAAGCAAAGTTTACTTAATTTTGAACTCCACAAGCAGCTTTTTTGCTCGTCAGCTAAGATTCATCGTTCCGAGGCCAACGTGCAATTGAGAAGTGCTTGATTATCACATTCTTTCCCTTTTCGTGGACTTCTATACTAAACAAATATTGAGAGCGAAGCTCATAAAGCTCGAGGTGAAACACCGGATGTCCGCAAAAACACTCCGCACCGTTGCTTATCGCGCGCCGTTGCTTATCAGCCGCACCCACAGACGGAGACAATCCACCTAGCCGCCACGCCGAATACGCGCGCCGCGCGAGCCTAGAGCGAGCGACGAAAGGCTCGCTGTGGCACTGTGGGCTGGCTGTGGCACTCCCGGTAAAAGAGCGAGCCTTTCGTCGCTCGCTCTTTTACCGGGAGTGCCACAGCCAGCTTTGCACTTTAGTTCCGGCTCTCGAGTTTGGACATTCTTGCATGGTCTGTGGCAGGCCGTGGTTATTCTCTGCTTTGTCTACGCAAAGCAAAGACCAAGAATCAGCCAAGAAGGCCACTTTAAAGCTTTAAAATGATCCAGCTTCGCTGTTTCTTAAGCTTTACACGGCTAGTGTAAACTTCTCGCTTTTATTGCAATCGCAATTATATCGACAGTCTCGACCGAGTATTGCCGTCACCGTCGCCGTCATGTCCTTTATGAAGTCCAAATTGATAAAATCCCCCCAGCGCATCGTACGATCTGCCCGCGGGTAATAGCGCGCGAACGCGGGCGACGAACGCGGCTGAAGCAGAGATCAAACGAGCCGGCCCATCACCGTCACCCGGAAGGAGCATGCGGTAACATCCCCCCGCCTGTTAGACCGGACGAAACGGAAACGGAAACTCACCGCTCGTCTTTAACGAGCACTTACCGACTCCGAAAAAACACGCGTGTTCACCAATGGCGTGATGATAATGCCGATGGTGCTGCAAGGAATATGAGCACTTAACCGCTAAAAAAAATGGCCGAGAGCGGGGCGGAAATAAAGGATTTAAAAAATGGTGATTCACACGAGAAATGATAACGCCAATTAGAATGAATCGTCTTTAATAAAAATTGATTGTAGAATCTTGCACTGAAGGGCTAGTAGAGCAGCTTTCACATCTTTTCCCCTGAAAATTTAGTAGATAATTTTCTGCTGCACGTGTGGGTCATCTTAATGTGAAAAAAAATGGCTGCGGCTCAACTCGGCTAGACCCTGTTACGCAAGCGAAAACTTGTTCGCTTGGCTATGGTTGTTTACCCTCGTAGCCGAAGCACAGTTTACCAACCAAGGATGTGGCTCGTCCAACGTTTTGTAGCGCGTGCACTCACTACCTTCGTTTTGTTAGTTTCAGAAGTCGTCGTCACAGTTGAACGTGAGGCATCCATCGCCGCCCCTAAAGCTTGTCGTGGTCGTCTTTCTGTATCCTTTCGACATTTAGCTCGCCGAACTTCTCGTTCTGCACTCGTTTCAGCCGGGCTCTTCGCGCACCTGTACTCACCTTTCCGTTTTAACTCATTAGCAAGCCGAACAACAACTGCAGATTGGTGCGACGCAGCTTGCTGCCGTCGCCGCTTCGGTCCTGATGGCCCAGATGGCCATCTAGATCATCAGGCCCAGATGGCCAACTTCGGCCCAGATGGACCAGCATCCTCGCTCCCTCTTTCCATCGCATGACCGTGGCACAACGGTTGAACCACGGCGTTAGAATATGTTAAGGATATATAACCTAACCTATTCTAACACCATGGGCTGAACTGAAGCCCACTGGATCGCCGCGGCAGAGAGAGTGGCGAGTCAGAAAGAGTGGCTGCTGGCGAGGCAGTGGAAGTCAACCTGGTTACCGATCCGCAATACCCGACGAGAACTGGCACATCAGTGGCCCTAGACACAACTCCGGACTTGGCGTTCCTCAAGAACGCCACCGGAGCAGGGTGGCATAACTTGCAAGAGAATCTAGGTAGTGACTACTTCATAGTAGCTATTACCCTAGCAGTCAATGCCGCTCCCCCCCTATGGAATTTAGAGTAACAGACTGGGACTCGGCCTTTCATAAATTACGAAAGGAGTACCAGGATGAATACGACAGTTTAGAGAGCCTGTTTGCAAGGCTCAAGGAGGATGCTAATGATGCGACCAAAGTTGTCAAAACGGATCTGAGGTTGGATTGGCTGGATGCGCGTCTCGCGCATCTCTTAGAGGCCAAGAATTCCATCCTTGCCCGTTGGAGGACGCAAAGACTCAACCGCAGACTTCGAAAGAAAATTGCCGAGCTTAACCGCGAGATCGAAGCCTACTATATTGAACTGTCCAACCAGCAGTGGAATGAAGTACGTTCTTCGGTTGACGGACAGATGAGAGTGGGAGGCAAATGGAACCTCCTCAAATCATTACTTGATGAGTCACAGTCCAAGGGAAATCAGAGATTAGCTATCGACAGAATCGTTCACAGTCAAGAAGCGAAGGGGGTGTCCGAAAAGGCCCTCCCTGCAGAGGGGTTAGCGGACAGCTACCTTCCGCTGGGCCCTTCCGGGGATGCGGACTATCCGCGTTACCGCGGGGGGAACGGTGGAGGAGAAATTTGGGAGGTCCTCCACGGGCTTAACGGGCGCTCTGCACCGGGCCCGGATGAAATATCAAATAAACTCTTACGTAACTTGGACGGCAAATCCATTGAAAAGCTAGCCGAGGAAGTCAACAAAATCTGGAAGACGGGGCTCGTCCCCGAATCCTGGAAGACGGCTTCGGTAGTGCTCATCCCAGAGCCAAGCAAACCTCTAGGGCCGGAGAACATGCGACCCATCTCGCTTACGTCCTGCGTGGGCAAAGTGGCCGAACATGCGATTCACCGTCGGGTATCACACAGGGGCGTAGCTAGGGGGGGGGGGGCTTATGGGGCTTCAGGCCCCCCCCCCCCCCGAATTTTTTTCTTATTGTGATGTATGGCCGACCAAAAGAGCTAGCTGCGCCGGAAATCATCCTGGATTTTTTCTAAAAAAGTCCGCTTTTAGCTAACGCGCACGCTGCGAATTTTTATTGTTCAACAACGCACAAGAGAAATCTCCCACCGGCACTACTTAGCAGGTCAAGATCCATTGCCATATATACGGGGCGGCCAGTGAACGGTTGTGCAGCGCGAGCAGTCGGTTTTTTCAACCAAGAAACTCGCTAGCAGACGCTGCCTGCGTCGACGTCGCGAGGCGAGAGAGGGGGGGAGCGTAGGAGAGCAGAGAGAGGGGGGGGACGCGCATGCGCAGTGGGGGTGTGGAAGCCGCGGGCAGGGATGCCTAGAGGAGAGAGGGGGAGAGAGGGAGGGGACGCGCATGCGCAGGGGGGTGTGGACGCCCCGGGGAGGGATGCCTAGAGGAGAGAGGGGGAGAGAGGGACGGGAGGCGCATGCGCAGTGAGAGTGTGGTCGCCGCAAGGAAGGATGCCTAGAGGAGAGAGAGGGGGAAAGGAGGTTTTTTTTTTCTTTATTTTTTTAAAGGTTCGCGCATGCGCAGTAAGGGTGGTCGGCCGCACACCACCACCACCACCACCGGATTAAACTTCGCCATAAGACGCTTCGCATCTAAAACAGATCGAAATGTCTTCGTCCACCTCCGGCCAGTACTACCTGCGCAGTCCAATCGCTGCCCCCTTCAACAGGTATAATATCGTTAGAAGGCGTACACCATTAGAACAGGGGGAAAAAAAGAGCATGATACAAACCGCTCGTAACATACATAGCTGAAACCTGCAAACAGAAGCCCTCATACATGAGTTTTATAGATCATATTGAAGAGTGACACGGCGTTCGGGAACAAGAAAAATGAAGCGATGAGCTGGAAAGCAATGCTCAGTATGATAAAGTACGCAAAGACGTCCGAAATCTACTCCTGAGGGGGAAGACTGGAAACTACGATTGCCGACGCCTTCACACATCGCAAGTCAGATTTCGTGTGCCACTGCGGCTAGCGCAAGCAGTTCAAGAAACCGTAGCGCGGCAGGGATATTAAGGCGAAAGCCTTTATTGTCTCATGCCCATGTCCGTCCGGTGTCCGTCCGTCCGGTGTCCATCCGTCCGGTGTCCGTCCGGCGGTAGTGCTGGTGGTGTGCGTCCTGACCACCCTTACTGCACATGCGCAAACCCTCCCCACGCACCTCCTCTGCTGTGCTTCCCCTCTCTTTCCTCTAGGTATCCCTCCCGCCCGCGGCGTTTACACACCCATTGCGCATGCGCGTCCCCTCCCCCCTCTCTCCTCTAGACATCCCTCCCCGCGGCGCTAACACCCCCCATTGCGCATGCGCGTCCCCTACCCCTCCCTCTCCTACGCTTCCCCCTCTCTCTCCTCTAGGCATCCCTCCCCGCGGCGTTTACACCCTCACTGCGCATGCGCGTCCCCTCCCCCCATCTCTCCTCTAGGCATCCCCCCCGCGGCAACCACACCCCCAATGCGCATGCGCGTCCCCTCCCCCCTCTCTCCTCTCCTACGCTCCCCCTCTCTCGCCACGCAACGCCGACGCAGGCAGCGTCTGCTAGCGAGTTTCTTGGTTGAAAAAACCGACTGCTCGCTCTGCACAACCGTTCACTGGCCACCCCGTATATATGGCAATGGATCTTGACCTGCAAGGTGGTGCCGGTGGGAGATTTCTCCTGTGCGTTGCCGAACGATGAAAAATTCGCAGCGTGCGCGTTAACTAAAAGCGAACTGCGGGTCTCTGTGTCCAGTCCGAGTCTTCTGTCTCTCATTGCCCAGCAGAGATTGGGATGTTCCAGTAGGAAACAACCGTCCATCACTGCGTGCTTTGCGCCCCCCAGGTTTCTCTCCTGTGCAACGCTGCGATGAGCGCCAGCGTCAACGCCGCCGCCAGTGTAAGCGTTAGCGCCCACTGCTTCGCATCTACACATGGTTCCCTTTAGCGGTGGATGGTGTAATCTTTAAGGCGAAAGTCTTTAATGTCTCATGCTCACGTCCGTCCGGTGTCCGTCCGACCTTCGTCCGGCGTCCGTCCGTCCGTCTGTCTGTCTGTCTGTCTGTCTGTCTGTCTGTCTGTCTGTCTGTCTGTTCGTCCGTCCGTCCGTCCGTCCGTGTCCATCCATCCGTCTGTCCGTCCGTCCGTTCATCCGTCCATGTCCGTCCGTCCGTCCATCCGAGCTCTGGCACTGAGCCAGGTGGCCGCCGGGATGCGCAGACGGACGCCGGTCGCGTCGGACTCTATAGCGCTCGCGCTTTGCTTGCGTAGCGTCGCTGTGACCAGAGTTTGCAATCATTCTGACCGACGCCGTCTCAATGGACCCAGGCGTTCACGGAATACACTTTCCAATTTACAAAGGGTCCGTCAACTTAAGAGCTGGAACGCGGATGGCGTTTGCACGATGCGCAAAGCGCGAGAAAATACTAACGCATGCGAACGGAGGAAGATGAGTCTCGCGTCTCGCTGCGATTCGCGGTAAAAAAATTAAAGAAGAAAACACGCACCCATTAGGTTTGTGTCTTATGCCACTGAGAGTGTAAAAGAAAAAAGACATGGCATAATCAGTGGAATGGCCACACGCTTTCGCCGATCACAGTTTGGAATGTACAAAGTGTCCTTCAATTTTTTGATGCAACAGAGCACGGCGTGCTTACGGTCGGAATCTCTTGATACTTTGTTTTTTCGAACAATAACATGTGAGGAAATGAACTGTAAACTATGCCAACAAAAACATGATTTATTTCATCTTCATTTACTGATACCCTCCTGGCCAAGGACATTGCAGAGGTGGGTGAGTAATATAGAAGTATAGGCAGCAAGAAATGCCGCAAACAATAGAGACACAACTCCTTCGGCCCTATAGACTTTATATACAAGCGGTGGTGTGAATTATGGAAAAATTTTATAACAACTACAGGAAAAGCTCGTTCATACGAAGAATCGGATAATTGGGACGTGTTCTCTGGTATCGGCAGGCATAAGTATTGTTTAATGGCATCAAGCGCTCGTTAATTACGTCATATTTTGCAGCAACCGGGCGAATTTGGAACGATCCTCGGAGTGCGCCAAGCACGAAGAGCAGCTAAATTGCGACGCAATGGAGCGAAAATGACGTTCGCGAACAACGGAAACGACCACGGGCCTTCAGTAAGGCGTGCTCGCCATCCACAATTTTACCACAATCGAGTTGTTGGGAACCAAGGCTTCAGCACCTGCAGCAAACTTGCTTTGTTTTCGATTTTACACGGCGTATGTGAACTGCGGTGGCGCTATCGATGAACGACTCGATAACGACTGGGGCTGCGACAAGCAGCAGTTTTGTTTTGACCGCGTCCCTTTAGAACTGCGTAGTCGCCATCCATGAGTGTGCTTGCGGTGCTCAGCAGCTTCGTTTCGAATCTGGACGTACGCCGCGCGCGTCCCTTCGGAAGTGCGTGGGCGCTGTGATCGTGCCTTTAGCGACCATCGTTTCGTCGACAACAGACTGGGCACTAAGTAGCTTCGTTTTGATTCCGTACAATCCGCGCACAATGTCACATGCTGGCATGCTGTCACATGCAGTCCATATGCTCGCATAAAACACGCTGGCTGCATTGTGATGGACGAACGATAAGGTGCTGGACATTTTTCCGGCGAAAAAATTAGATGCACGTGGTGTAGTTGCTGGAGGCAGTACATTGTAAACGATAGCTTTACAGCAGATTTTGATTTATCACACAAGTACACGGTGGCCTTGAGCCGCGGTCATATCTGAACGAAGTCCCCAATGATGAAAATTGCGGTTTTATGCAGCTCTTAGGCAAAATAAGTACTGAACTTACGTATTCATCAAGAATATGAAAATACAGAGATGAAAGAGACTGTTGTTTATTACTGTCTTCATATTTTCGATAATTCGGCATTTGGTTAACTTGGACGTTTTTTCCTGTACGATGAATACAGAATTAACAAGCTTTTACTGCAGATATTTTTCGGCTGTTCGGCTGTTTATACGTATTTCAAAAAGTACACGCGGGGTGCGTGGGTCATTATATATTTTATCTAGGCTAGTGTGTTTGAAACAAAGGCAATAAATTTGGCTTTTTTTTTTCTCTGTTTGTCCTGCCATGGCAAGGTGCTACTACGATGAAGACAGTTCCTACATATCCAGAAGGGTGCACGATTGGGTTTGATGGTAGAGCATGCTTTAAATTAATTACAAAGCGCAATAAGAACAAACTGAAGAGAGCCGGCTTCTGTTCCCTGTCACCAGTGCTCTTATTCCGCTCCCTGTGGAAACTGAACGCATTCTACAAATATCTTTTCTTGCAACAATATCTGCTACCAAACGCTCATGATGATTCCCATTGTATTTGTAAAAAAATATGCACAGTAACATGCTGCCGAATAACCGTTCATTGTATCCAGTATGTTCCGTCAGCTGTTACCAAAGTGAGGCTCTTTTGTACAAGTTATTACCATAAATTAAGGCATACATGTGAGCGCAGCATGCGCGAACAAAACGTTGGTATTTGCTACTTAAAACGCCTTGATGTCGGTACCATGTTCGGTCAACATCACCTATATTAGTGGTTCGGGCCTCTGTCGGGCCAGATCTGCGCTCGGGCCGGGCCGGGCCGGTTAGGTGAAATTTTTTCTCGGGTTCGGGCCGGGCCCGGGTTTCGCTTTTGAGTCACCGGGCCGGGCTCGGGCGGGTAAACTTCAAAGAGTACCGGGCTCGGGCTGGGCCCGGGCCGAGAATCACGGCCCGTGCAGTGCTCTATTCGGCATATCGCACGCCTTGTGGAAATTGGGTTCATGCAAAGTAGTTGGTGATTAATTCTCTATGCCTAATTTTCTTGCTTTGAGCCAAGTGTTACGACGTTGATCGACGTGGATTGACGTAAATGTTGAAGTTGTGTGCTCATCGTGGGCTTACCAGGGACGTCGACACCATTCGCGTTTAGAGGGTAACTTGTCGTCTGACGTAACGTCAGCAGTCACGTTAGAGCAAAGACGTCAGTGTTATCAAAACGAAGTGCACTTTTGTGGTACAATGATGTAAATTTCATACGGAATATTCGTTCGCGTATTCCTCTGGGTTCAAGCAACGCTTGAATATAGCTTCTTGAATCATAGAAATACATATATAATGTTTATTAGACTGCTATACAAGCGGAGCCAACACTTGAACCACAGTTGTCGTTAACCCGGCAAGACGCCTGCGTCATAGGAGTTCTTACGTAATTTTGTTGCTTTGTTAAAAATGAGATAGTGAGCACTGCAACTCCTATTGACGTTGCACCGACATTACGCCTGCATAGTCTTTTTTTTTTAAAAAAAAAGATTCAAGACCTGGCGTGGCTCTGTGGTAGAATACCATGCCTGACTGCCACTCCGAATGCAAAAGTTCCATTTCTGCTGCGATCCAGATTTTTTAAGGCTAAGGTCTTAGATGCCTCATCAAACAGGAAATTTGACCGTCGACAGCGACCGTCGCGCGGCGTCGGGAACGAGTGATGCAAAATCATCATCACGTGATGACATCACCATATGACGTCATCATAACGTCACAGATCGCAAAAATTTGTGACGTCATCATTAAGTCACAAATTTGCTTCAGTTCATGAAAAATGCCTTTTTTCAGAAACTACAACTCCAGTGCGCCCCACAACACCAGCAGTCCCGAAGCCGATGACTACGCCGGAAACAACTTCAACAGGTAATGAAGTACTTCTTTTCGGATTAAATACTTCATTTCGTCCATAGAGATATAATCAGGTGAGGGTTTTCGGCGTTGCGTAATTACCATTAAGCTGGAGCTTTGAATGCCAAGACTCCTGCTTATGAAAGCATGGCTTTTGTAGCCTTTAGTTAAATTTTTATTCAGTTGTCTCCCTCTTTACGCATTGCGTAAAAGTAAGTATTAGGAAACAACGAAGACGTGTAGCGAACCCTAAATTGTGCATTTTAGCACGTACAAAAAGAAAAGATTCACATTACCCTATATCTGAAAATTGTAGGTCGTCTGCAAGCGGAGGACTGTATTTCTTTACCAAAATATCGGATGGTTTTTTTCATCACTATGAGGAAGACGGTTGGCACGCTCAGGAAGGAAGGAAGGAAGGAAAAAAGAGGAGGGAAAAGAAAGGCAGGGGATGTTAACCGGTCTAGTAGGACCGGTATGCTACCCTGCACTGGGGAAAGGGGTCGGGGAGATTTAAAGATGGAGAAAGAGAGAGATAGAGGAGACAGCACGCACACACGAAGTCTCACTTCACAGTCATCGAAGCCCTGGTGCTATCGCCTGGCTAGTCACTGTGTTCACATATTGGCTGCGCCATACCTGCTAATTGTTCGATTGTCGCTGCTGCTCAATGACTAAATCGAACCTCCTAGGTACGTCCTTGTGGTAGGGGGTGTAGGTGCGTCCCTTAAAAAGAATTAGGGATATTCGCAACCGGACACTCTAGCCCGTGTCCATATGTCGAAACAGAAAAAAGGTGACGATTTTTCTGAAATTCTGAAAAAAACCATGTATTGTCAATACTGATGTCTCTTCTGTTGTCAATCATGTGAATTTAGAGCGACGAACGTCACTTATGCGTTTGTGCGTTTCCCGACACCTTGCATTTGCACGAAGACATTATTGTCTGAGCACTGCAAGTGAAACACCAGTGGCACTTCCTTGCTGATATGCGTTTTTCTCTTTCTCCCCATTCCCCCGCCACTCCTATACTTCCCGGCCAGCTGCAACTTTGGCGGCCGAATGCGAATGCACAAACGTTGGTGACGGATGAACATTGTCTAACACCAGCAATTGAGACCTCACATTATTTTGCTGCATTTTTGGACTCTTAGCCGAAGTTGAACTCAGATGTCATCCGATCAAACGATAAATAAAGGTGTTCCGGGACATTGCATGGCTTACATTTAATTGTCGTACATCTTGATAATGACTTGCAAAAACAATCACTTTGAGTATCAAGAATGCTCTACGCCTACCGAGTGAGTATTTTTACACGCCACATTGCGTGAATGACATGGCAGTTCTATAATCTTTAGCTAGGATGGTTGTTCAGGATAAAAATGAAGATTAGACCACTAGGGCACTGGCGGGGCGGTTTTCACGTAGTTGGGCATTTTTCTAATGAAAATGGCAATTTTCTTGCCTGATCTTACGTCGGTCTCAAGCTGCGTTGCACTCATGTTCTCTACAACCATATTTATTTGTCATAGCAAATATATGGCGCGTGAGTTTCGTCTTATAGTACGAATTACTACTCAGGAAGTAATTCATTTCTCATCCTAGAGCCACCCACGGCACCAACAGAAGTCGTTACTTTGGAATCAGTGCCAAGTGAGACTCCCCGAACCAGTGCCAAGCGACACTCCCAAATCAGTGCCAAGCGAAACTCCCAAATCAGTGTCAAGCGAACTTCCCAAATCAGTGCCAAGCGAAACTCCCAAATCAGTTCCAAGCGAAACTCCCGAACCAGTGCCAAGCGAAACTCCCCAAATCAGTGCCAAGCGAACCTCCCAAATCAGTGCCAAGCGAAACTCCCGAACCAGTGCCAAGCGAAACTCCCAAATCAGTGCCAAGCGAACCTCCCAAATCAGTGCCAAGCGAAACTCCCGAACCAGTGCCAAGCGAAACTCCCAAATCAGTGCCAAGCGAAACTCCCAAATCAGTGCCAAGCGAACCTCCCAAATCAGTGCCAAGCGAAACTCCCGAACCAGTGCCAAGCGGAACTCCTGAACCAGCGCCAAGTGAAACTCCTAAACCAGTACCAAGTGAAACTCTGGCACCAGTGACGACTGAAACGCCAGGCCCTCTTCAGCCGAAACCAGCCGTGGTGTGTCGACGTGACGAGTTCAGCTGCAGAGACAATAGCACATGCATTCCATCTGCGCTGCTCTGTGACGGTGTTAAGGACTGTCCGAATGGACTGGACGAGAATTGCGGTGAGAAGTTTAAAAATATTTTGTCATCACGTGTTCTAATTGATTTTGACGGAATTATTTGTCTTCTTTGGCGTTTTTTGTGTTGCATCCAAATGAAGAAACGTCGTTCTGTTCTATAGGCTACTAGCTCGTGAGTCTATTAACATGCATTTTGGTAAAATCTTGTGAGATGTTACGGAAATCAAGCCAGCAATATTTCAGTGAAATAATCTGCAAATAAGCCCACACACGCACGCACGCACGCACGCACGCACGCACCACGCAGACACACACACACAAAAACACACACACACACACACACACTTGCTGTTAATGGTAACGAAGTGAGCTGTCATCGGTTGGCTTTTCGGACTAAACTTTTAGGTAGTATTGGAAGCCAGTGTATTCCGTAGATGATTTCACGTAAGACATATGGGCGCCACCACCATGAGTTGTTAAACTGTACTCCATCTCACAACTACCTTGCAGCACTGCCGAAGCTACGAGGAGTACACAGGCTCCTGGTAACCGGGCTGGTAACCGTAATAACCACCCTTACCGCGATGACGTACAGCAACATGGCAGCCCCCATACACCCCAGACCACCCGCTTGCATCCGAATTCGTGCTTCTTACTGGCTCTCTGCCCGGACAGCAAGAAAAAAGTGGCATAATCTGTCATCGCTTAGTCTAAGCTAACGCTGAGGGAAAGCATCACGTATCTTCTTTCGCTATTATTTATATCGCTGGTTTGTTTTGATGTTGCTAGGACTACCGAGGTGGTACCGAGCCGTAAAAGTGGTTTGATGTTAACTGAGCAGATGTCACCACAACATTAGCGTCGGTGATGCGAAACACCCTGAATGTCTATATTGTTTTCTGTGCTAATGATTATCTGTTCCACCCAAGAATTGTAAGCGACTGCTGCTGAATGTGCGTCGACCGTGCTGTCAAAAAAGAACTCGGTGAAAACGGCAGTATGAACGCTGTTATAAAAAGAATCGCGTTCCTCACACGCCCTGCACAAGTGGGTTTCTGAACATAAAGACACAGCGTGGTCGCGTTCCCGTGGAGGCTTTTGTGTTTTGTATTAACAGCAGGGAGCAAGTATCGACAAGGTAGGCGACCCGACGCCAAGAGCCGACGGCCGGATGACGCGACGCGGATGAACAAGTCTTGAGGGGGGCTTTCACCTTTCCTATTGGCTAACAAGCCATGCAGCTTCCACAGTGCTGCAAGGTACTTCTGAGATGGAGTATAGTTTTTAGGAGCGTAGCTTCTTAGGCCCGCACCCCGCCGTCGCCGTTGAAGCTCCATGCAAAACATAGATGCGGTGCCGGCGCAAATAGACAATGAAACACCGCGCGCGCCGAATGACCAGTGGTTTGGTTCTAGCGCCCCAGAAATTCCATGTTAAACAAAAGAAATAAGCTCTCTGCACAACTGGTAATAATGCTCGTCTTCATTTTCACCACCTCTATCGTGAATTGTGAAATGACAACCATCAGTCTAGCGCAGTACGGGCGCTTTGTCGAAGGTAGTAGCAGATGCTCACCCCACCCGGCGCCGGCGCAAAAGAAAAGACAAAGGCACGCGCTGCGCAAAAAACGAGGCGCGCGACGGAAAAGCAGTTCGCGTTTATAAAGACAGTAAAATACATCGAAAACCGTGTTTGTACATACATAAAAAAATAGGGACCCACTTGAGATTACATAGGACTGCTCACAGAACATGGATAGCCGTCCTCAGAAACGTAAACGTGAAGATGATGAAGACGATAAGCAGCTTGACAAGGATCCGGAATGCAAAGCCAAAGCGGCGGCAGCAAGACGAGCCCGGCAACATGATCCTGCGGTTTAAGCACGACGAGTGGAGCTAGAACGGCTACGCCGACAGGACCCTGCCGTACGTGCTAGAGCGGCCGAATCTAAGCGCCGACGCCACCAACAGTATCAAAACGTACAGTGTCGTTTGCGTCCCATTTCTAAGGAGCTTCGCTCATCGGATGTATTCGTACACGGAAGAACTGCTAGATTTTCCTTGCTTTTTGTATCTTATGACGTGCATTGATAATGTCAGAAAACGTCGAATGCACCAAGACAACCATTCTCATTAGTATACGTCTACCGTAGGAAGCCCGATATGGCGGCACCACAACCCATCCGTAAAGTAGTTGATTGTTCAAATAGCTATGAATATAATGGTCATCGTAACTTCATCAATGCTCATTTTCTTTTCACTTTTCTCATGACCGGCGACGCAACTCCACCTAATAACCAAGGTGTTAATCTGGACATGTTAGTAATACATTTTTGTGAACGGTAAAAACACACTGGAGACGATCACAAAACGAAGAAACAGCGTGTGCGTGCGTGCAGGTTCCTTCGTTGTGTGGTGCATGCTCGTGTTTGCGCGTGCATGTTCCTTTCAGCGCACTTTAACCGTTTATAAGGATACTTAATAACCTAACCTCAGTTAACATTTGTATTGCCTTTTCCGTTACACGACCACGAGTAAGTATGGAGGAAAAGCCGTTGATAATTGAACGTCTCCCATAGGGCAGTAACTATGTATTTCATTGTTCGGTTGTTTTGCGAGGCTTAGTCTTTCCTTTTGTCCCCTATTTGCAGGAAACACCACGCAATGCAACGAAACCGAATTCTACTGCGCTACTCACTCTCCTGGCACTTGCATGTCCCGGTCTCTCCTATGCGATGGACACGAAGACTGCGATGACGGCTACGATGAATCTTTATGTCGCGGTAAGATTCAGTGGCTGGTGCGTGTTCGTGCTGTGGTTATGCTATTAACTACCATTCTCTTAAACAGCCTAAAGTACTGCACATTAGGAATAGACTACTCAACTCATTAGGGACACGCCTACTATAAGAGATTGTTCCTGTCATGACAAGCGAGCCTTTTAGGTACGTTATTGGCAATATTTTCTTA
The DNA here is from genome assembly GCA_030522465.1 of Rhipicephalus appendiculatus. Lineage (NCBI taxonomy): Eukaryota > Metazoa > Arthropoda > Arachnida > Ixodida > Ixodidae > Rhipicephalus > Rhipicephalus appendiculatus. Next base: position 42,820 of record JALIZH010024312.1, read on the forward strand.
ACCCAGAAACAGACTATTCCTAATAGAGAATGTTATGGCCAGAATGAAAAAAAAAGCTTCTGAAGAAGAAGCATCGACTAGCAGTTATATCAGAACTTCCTGAAAGTTGCATATTGGGATCGTTGCTAGAGCATGTTGTATAACAACGCCCTTGTTAACATAACAGCGCCCTTGTTATGAACACACACGCGCGTGCTTGCTGCTTAAATGTGTTAATTCTGTGTTTTCTCGTAACTTTTTTGAGTTGGCCTACACGTGTATGATGCAACATGTTATATCGCAAATGTTATCAAGTCCTGTACGTGACCAATGATATGAGGTCGTCACACTTCCTCAGCGATCATTCGCGGTATAACATATGGATTTCTAAAAAAAAATATTATTTGATAACTCTAGCAAGCATTTCATTGAAGCACATCTTTGATAACTATGTATTTTCGGTGAACAGCGGACAAAACCAGACAGGAAGAAGTAGTACCACCAAAGGTCTCTGCATGGAATTGAAACCATATCTAGGTTGTGTGTGCGTACCAATACACTTCGAAGCTGCCTTATACACGTAAAGTTGCCAATCCTGAATCTGAAATTAACGGAAGACTCTATGTGCAATACACAGTGTATAGAGAAATCACCATCACTTTTGCTGAAGGTCAATTGTTTCTAACAAAACAGAAATTCACTGAAATGTATTACGCTACAATTTTTCCACGAGAATATTTCAGCCAATGACGATGCTGGACATATCATTAGGGAAGCCGGCAGACCAATGGGAAAGCACCCTTACGAAACAGACTTTGTGAATTCGGTCCCCAGAAATTCGCAAGTGAAAGTACGTATACATCATGGTATAGATCGCCCATTGCAGTAGGATTTACACAATGTGCACAAAGCATTAGGCTTCGGAAACGCCTCCGCCGACAAACAGCATGCCCATTAGCCTTAAAAGATTGCAGAGAGCATCTGCTACCGGCGTGCGCACAAGGACCATATTTTAAACCCCTGATAACGATGCAAATTACAAAAATTAAGGAAGGTCCATAAATATTTAGCATCGTGTTTTCCTAGTTCTTACCAGGGTACTCGGGAGTATAACAGCGTGTTACATCAGTTTCTTTTATATTACTATTCCATTACCTTTCTCTTCATTTTTACAACACCTTCGAGACGGTTTTTCGCCACCTACATTCAATTCGTTGTCAGTACAAGTAACAGATTACACGTACGGCTTAACCAGTGCACGTTTTTTAGGTGCACCTATTGCCCCGCTTTTCCAATGAGCTCATTGTACTGTATGTGCTCTATAGCAGTCGTAAAACAACGCAATCACATTGCCTAAACGCGTGAACCCGACCAGCCAGTACAAGTGGCTACTCCCCTAATTGATTACACTGTCGTGAACGAAGGGGAATTTTTTCGAGGGAACACGTTTCTTTGTTCGATAGAACCAAATAAATTCAAAACAAGGAGGCGAGAGGAAGTAAGGCGCCAACTTATTCGTGTATTTAACTTTAGTGTAGTAATAATGGCGTAAAATGGAATGAATGAAAGTGGGCGAAAAAGTCCCACCCTCGGAAAGGCGATTTTTTTGTCCACTTTAATTTATTCCAATTTACCTCACTGTTACTACACAACAATCAATGGCCCCTATGTTTTCTCCGGCCTAATTGCTGTGGATTAACTTAGTTGGGACTTAAAATTCAGGTAGTCCGTACTTCTACATCGGATGAGCAACCAACAACAATAACAAAGAAATTCCTCGTCTTCAATATACAAATATCCAATTCTACATAATACGTGCATCTCCATAACTTTGTAAAGGAAACAGAAATCTGGTGAAACCTTCAGGTTGCTTTATTAGAACAATTATTCCGGCTCTACGTTCCAAAAGCACACTATACTTATGAGGCACGCCATAGTGAAAGGGCTCCGGAAATTTCGACAATCTAGTGTTTTTTAACGTGTGCCTAAATATAAGTAAATGGACTCTAGCAGTCTCGCCTCGATCGAAAGTACAACCGCTACGGTCGGGATGGTACTCACTTCTTTCGGGTCAGCAGCCGACCGCCGTAGCCATTGTGCCACGGCGGCTGTTTTTCAGACTTGTTTTACAGCGAAAGCTGTATATGGCTAGGAGAAACGAAAACCGCTCGGCATCTGTATCACGAGCGGTCTCCATTGGCTGTGCTATCAGTTACATCGTTCTGAGCGTCGTACCCAAGCTCGCGCGCCAATGACGCGCGAGCTTGGGTACGATGCTTGCAGGGTCAAACGCTTGCAGCAACGGCGCGCCGAAGAAGCGGCGTTGCGGGTAGAACAGCGTCTACGTGATGATTGCGGGAGCGCGTTCGCCGGGGCGAACGCCCGCTTTGGGCGAGAGCTCCAGCGGCACTTTGGCTTCGGCTGCTGGTTCGACCACAACCTGGCAGCGATAATTGTGGAAGGCTTCAGTCCAGCGTCGGGTTGAACCGACTGCTAAACACCGAGGCCGCACATTTCAGCTTCGCTGGTTAACCATTTGTACGGAGTGCTTGGCCGGTGATTTTTTCTTGCTGTATAAGCGTTCATGTGTTTTCTAAAAAGTGTTCAAATTGTTTGTACGCTTTCAGCAATGCCCAAATAACTTCTGCCTCAATGGCGGTATATGTTCGTGGACCCCAAAAACACCAAGTCCGGTCTGCAACTGTAGCGACGGTCACGAAGGCCGCCGCTGTAATTTGTTAACCAGCACCAATGCCGGACATGGGCAATCTTACCTCAAAAGGTAGGTCTTGCGTGTCGCCCTACATTTAATGGAAAATTGATGAGAAGTGTTCGTTTTTTTTTATGTAAATAGACGCTTCTCCCCTGCGAATGCTTCTTTAGTTAACAGGCCACAAGGAGAAAAATGCGTGCTTTTTTACTTTTAATTCAGCATCACCCAACTACCACCAGGCCCCATTGCAAATGCTGGATTTACATAGGAAGCTCTAGGTAACCCTGTAAAGAACGTTTTACCCGAACCTATTTTTGTTTGCAAACCGGTCGTTCGTGGGAGGAGCTCCAATATATTGACGCACCCAGTTAGAATGCCGCAAGAAGGCGAGCTCCGCTGTCAATATGGGATTTGGCTCATTTTGCCTCAGCAAACGTCTCCAAGTGGAATTTATTCTCTCCATTCTTCTATGTACAGTCGGCCACAAAATAGCACGCACCACGTCTAGTGGCCAGCCGTCTGCTGTCGAGAGCATTGCTATGGCGGCCATAGCAATCCCCTTCCAGTGCAGATGGCTCGCCCTATATGGCGCAGAGACCAAGTGCACCACGCACTCGCGTGGTCCGTATTATGTTGTGGCTGACTGTACAATATTGAACGGCCCGCGCAAGATTCACGTAGCGAGCCCCATACCCTGTTGTTTCTCTCTCTCTCTCTTTTTTACCATGTTGAGTCACAGCGCATCTTCATTGTACACAGGATAGTAATCGAAAGTAACATAGTATGGTCACTGTAACGTTGAAAGGAAAGCCTGAGGCGCAAAACATTCGTGCTCATGGCTTTCTCTCCCGTCTTCAGTGAGGTTGCTTTAAAAAAATTTCGCATCGCCTTCTGTACAGTATTTGAATGGTTTTCACGTCAAGCAGCCGCATCATACATACATTGACGGTCCGATCACCATCCAGTGGTTGGCGCTTCGTGCTTATTTCGCCACATATTGGGTGGTGGTGTTCGTGTACCTGCTAGCCAATGACAATAATGAAAAACAGGAGTGGCTCAGCTAGGATTCGGCTCGACTTTGGTTATGAAAGATGAAGGAGTTATACTTGTTGTCTCGAAGCAATTACTAAATAAACCCACAATATAGCCACGTAAAACTTGATAAACGTTGAGATATCATGGTTATTCTCTGTCTTTGATGTATCAGCTTTTTCGATTTGCATGCACAGAAGATCTTTTCAAGATAGAGCCGGTAGTAAATGTTCACCAAACTAAAAATGTGTTGTTATGTCTGTCCGCCTCGTGCTTCTGCTTTGAGCTGCACAAGTGGCGCCATGCACGGCGAACAGTGGCGAATATCGGGTGCGTAAGCCGCACAAAAGGGAACACAGGCAAGACGTTCCTCCCCATTTTTGCATTAATTCTATTTTTTTTTTTGCAATGCTAACGCTGCTTCGCTTTTCACCCCTCCCGGTAGCTACGCGCGTTATTTTATTTTATTTTATTTGGAAAGGTCTGTGCCAGTTTTTTTAACGGTTCTGCGCGCGCGTATTGCATTGTAAAAATTTATTGCTTGTGTTTTGCGTCGTTTTTGCGCTTGCGTTTCATCCTCTTGTCAGGACAAACAGCATAGGCGCCGCTGCAATATAAATATGTAATTTTAATTTATTTGCCTCCTTTGATAGTAAACCAACTACGCATACTAAAGTTTTATGCCTTCTTGGCAGAGTACAAAAGCGCACTTAGCCACGTGTGTTTAATTCAGCAATGTACCTAGAACACTCATCAATACAATTAGGAAAATAAAGAAGTAATGTAACTTTTATTAGGTTTGAAGAAACCTCACTCAGCTGCACAATGGGCGCTAGATTTACTAAAAATGGGCAACAAAGCTTCAGAACAATTTTTTGTAACGTAACGGTTTGTAAAATGTGATGAAGTCGCATGGGAGCAGTGCGATAACAAAAAATTAGTATACGATCGTATGGTTGGCGCTCATTGGCTCTCACAATGTACGTAGCATAACTTCCAGTCCCGTAATCGAACGGCTGTAGCTCCGGGAGCCACAGACATCGCTCACGGAAGAACAGCGTCTGGTATAAAGCCATCTTCTCTTACATCTCGCTACCAATGAAGAAACGTGTAGAAGTAGGTGGCTGAAGCGTGGACGTTGA
>JALIZH010024313.1:0-11188 GCA_030522465.1 Rhipicephalus appendiculatus
CCTTTCCCCATGGGCCGGTCGGTGAGAATCTTTATCTATCTTTATTTTTCGTTGTCGTTATAGTGAAGGCTCGGCACACGGTGGCTGGAGCTCTTCATCAAGTCAATCGTTCGAACGCTGTCTCCCGCATCGCCGCCTCACGATGTCTTGGGTACACGGCGCATTAGCCTTCCGTGCCACTGCGTTCTGTTGCAAGCACAGTGTGTGTCCTCGTACGGCGATGTATCTCTTACTTTACGCGTGCGTGAACTCTATAGATTGAGCAGCCGCTGCGTCAACGTACACGGTCGAATGACCCGCCTCGTCTCGTCTTGCAGCGTGGCGGTCATTGTTATGGACGTCCCTCCCATTGTCGCATCTTCGGTGGCCGCCGGCTGCGGGTGTTTTCTGGGGGGATTAGCATGGTACCTCTTACGATGGATTCGAAGAAGGACATGCGTGTTTCTGCGAGTACGTATGTGGGTTGTTGTGTATATTGATTTGCCTCTAATAGCGATGCCTAAGCTACGTGAAGAAGATATTCCGAGTAAAGATACGAGACCATACTTAACCCTCCTTTATCCTTCGTCAGCGTGTTCGTGAGCCATCTGACGATGTTCGGCAAGGTGATACGTTAATGTCGTCAGCGGCAGGCGATTCTCGAGAGATGCGAACGTCAGCTTGCGAGTGTTCTTTGTTGGTTCGTTGCATAAGGGCATGTCCCGGTTGTGCAGTAGTGTGGTTCTATTGTAGAAGTGTCGTCCCGTGTGCAGCGGTCGGTAGGCTTTGTGAGGGATTAAGGGTCAGGGGGACAATAGCATTGGGATGAAGGAGACCCTCTTTCACTTTATATGCACAGTAACTTGCGGCGGCGTGTGAACGCGAGAAATGTTTGCTGGTTTGGATACGTGAAACTGCGATACAGCTGCTCACACGTTTTGAGAATTCCAAAGGGAAAAAATTGGCCGCGTATCTGCGTGCTTCGCTGCAAATGTCGTCGAAAGACGATAGTCTTGTGCCGGCCCTATGTTTTGCCTTGCCTCAGACAGCGCCTACTCTACGTTGAATTGGCCGCATCTGCCTGGCATTGATAAAAGAGGCGGCGCTGCGCGAGATATGGACGCCATCGAAAAACATGAGCTTGTGCTTAACCATTCGCTTTTTCGTGCAAAGCGTTGCAGTGCATGCACAGCTTCGCATTTTCAGCACAGCCTAAAAGACACTAGGGTCTTTAGAATTGCGTATCTGTGTATTTTCTAATAAAAGAACACACGACCTGATAATTACATATTAATGTTGCGCCTCAGGTATGCGTATTATTTGCTTTTTGATCGAATATATTCACAAGTATGAAGAAAACACCAGTTCAAGATGGCTAGGCGTTCAGAAATTAGTTAAACTGTGGCCGATTAGCTGAATCGGGTTACCGACAGACAGACAAAAGGACATACAGACCAAAATTCTTGCGTTTAACTATCCCAAGAAAAACTATCGTCTTTAAAACAAACGTGCGGCAGCTTCACTACTGTGAAACCTGAAAAAGTGCAAGCACAAGCGGCACGAACGCGCAGCGATTCCCGTTCGCGGAGTTTCCCACTGCTCCGTTTAAAAAAGCGTCGATGACACGAACTTTTGTGGTAAGCGTGTAGGGTTTCCCCAGCATTAGTAGAATCTTGTTAGAGAGATTAGCAAGCTCTGTGTGCGACATGCACGTTACTTTTTGCCGCGCTTCATCGAACTCCTGCTTGTTAGGGCTGTTTCGATACGCATCATCAGCTGCGAGTGCCGTCAAGTTGTTTCCCCTTGAGATGCAGCCGCAACGCCATTCCGAAAAAGCGAAAGGGGAGGGACATGCGCTCAGGCGGCGAGGTGGTGGTGGTGGTAAACATTTTTATTTCAGGAAATGAACCAAAGAGTTGCTGCATATTGCATGCTTGAGTGGCCAGACCCTATCCAGGGAGGCCAATGGAGCTGGCCGCTGCCCGAGCGCGCGTCACCAAGGAGCGCTGAGCATCCAAGGTAGAGCAGCCGAGCAAGGTACTCCTCCCAAGCCTCTCTAGTTGGGATGGGAAAAAGGGGGGATGAGAAAGGAAGTGGGTTGGCAGGGCACGAAGCGACGACGTGGCGAGGTGGCAATGCCCTCTCTTGCCGGCCCCCCGAGTCCGCCGCCAATTTCTGAAGCGTCTTTAGCGATTTATTTATTTGTTAAGAATACTTCTTGATTATTGCTCTTAATCACTCCCATTTCAGACCTTGTCGATTCAATTTAATCCTGTTTCGAACATTTCTTGCCTTGTTATGGCCTGCAATGAGCGCTTTACTGCGCGCCTGATCACGCTACTTGAGATGTATGGATGGATCACAAGGCGGGCCCCTGAAGTGTTCCGCACTTAAAATTACGGCTTCTTTATTTGTGGGTATTGGCCGATCCTTATGGAAATAAACTGAATTAAATTGAGTGGAGCTGAATTGACGATAATCACTTCCACGCATATTTAACGCCATACAGCATGTCGTACGTGTCTTATGCGTATTTTGTAATCCAAATAACAGCAAGATAAAAAAATGCCCCCACCTCCCCGAAGGGAATCGTGAGGAAATGCGAATGCATTTCGCGCGCGCTTCACTCCATTTATATATGGTGGTTGTGGTTCGAAGAAGAAAAAGGCGCCACATTTCTGCAGCCTGGTCGGGAGCATGGCGCAGCGCTTTTTTTTTTGCTTTTTTTTCTGTTTTTTTCTTCTTTTTTGATTTTTTTTAATTTTTTCTTAATTTTCTTTTCTTCTTTTTCTTCTTTTTTATATTTTTAAATTTTTTTTTTCATATATAGCTCCGCCGAGCTCCCGCGATGCGAGCGCCCTCACGCACCAGAGCGCGCTCCTCCTCTCCACTCACTATAACACCTGCCGAGGCCACCGCGGACAACGCCAACGCCGGATTCCTGACATAGCCCGACTAAGAAATGCATTCGCATTTAAAACTGGGGATGCGTAAAGCAAGCAGCGATGGAGCGGTGTTTCCTACTGGAACATACCAATCGCTGCTAATGTGCAATGAGAGACAGAAGACTCCGACTGGACACAGAGACTCGCAGTCGGCTTTTAGTTAACGCGCACGGTGCGAATTTTTATTGTTCAACAACGCACAGGAGAAATCTCCCCACCGGCACCACCTCGGAGGTCAAGATCCATTGCCATATATACGGGGTGGCCAGTGAACGGTTGTGCAGCGCGAGCAGTCCGTTAGCAGACGCTAGCAGACGCTAGCAGTCACAGGCAGCGTCTGCTAGCAAACTCGCTAGCAGACGCTGCCTGTGTCGGCGTCGCGAGTCGAGAGAGGGAGAGGAGGGGGCGTAGGAGAGGAGAGAGAGAGGGGGGCGCGCATGCGCAGTGGGAGTGTGGACGCTGCGGGCAGAGATGCCTAGAAAAGAGAGGGGGAGCGTAGGAGAGGAGAGAGAGGTGGGACGCGCATGCGCAGTGGGAGTGTGGGCGGCGCGGGCCGGGATGCCTAGAGGAGAGAGGGGGGGATCGTAGCAGGGGAGAGAGGAGGGGAGGCGCATGCGCAGTGAGGGGTGTGGTTGCCGCGGGGAGGGATGCCTAGAGGAGAGGGAGAGAGGAGGTTTTTTTTTAAAGGGTTTGCGCATGCGCAGTAAGGGTGGTCACGCCGCACACCACCACCATCGGATTAAGCTTCGCCATAAGATGGTTCACATCTAACACCTGCCGGCGCGCACACCTCCTCAACCTATCCTCCTCCTCCTCCTCCGCGGACAACGCCGCACAACGCCAACGCCGGATGCCTGACATAGCCCGACTATGAAATGCATTCGCATTTAAAAATATTAAACACAGAAAAGCAGAAGTGAGAGTTGCGAACTTCCGAAGATACGTTCAGTTCCGCTTAATTTTTAGATGTGAAGCATCTTATGGCGAAGCTTAATCCGGTGGTGGTGTGCGGCGTGACCACCCTTACTGCGCATGCGCAAACCCTTTCAAAAAAAATAAAAATAAAAACCTCCTCTCCCCCTTCTCTCTCTCCTCTAGGCATCCCTCCCCGCGGCAACCACACCCTCACTGCGCATGCGCCTTCCCTCCTCTCTCCTTCTACGCTCCTCCCTATCTCCTCTAGGCATCCCAGCCCACGGCGTCCACACTCCCACTGCGCATGCGCGTCCCCCCTCTCTCTCCTACGCTCTCCCCTCTAGGCATCCCTGCCCGCGGCGCCCACACTCCCACTGCGCATGCGCGTCCCCCCTCTCTCTCCTCTCCTACGCTCCCCCGCCCTCTCTCGCCTCGCGAGGCCGACGCAGGCAGCGTCTGCTAGCGAGTTTCTTGGTTGACAAAACCGACTGCTCGCGCTGCACAACCGTTCACTGGCCACCCCGTATATATGGCAATGGATCTTGACCTCCATGCTGGTGCCGGTGGGAGATTTCTCCTGTGCGTTGTTGAACAATAAAAATTTTCGCAGCGTGCGCGTTAACTAAAAGCCGACTGCGGGTCTCTGTGTACAGTCGGAATCTTCTGTCTCTCATTGCCCATTAGCAGCGATTGGCATGTTCCAGTAGAAAACACCGCTCCATCACTGCGTGCTTTGCGCCTCCCCAGTTTTCTCTCCTGCGCAACGCTCCGATGAGCGCCAGCGTCAACGCCGCCGCCAGTGAAAGCGTTAGCGCCCGCTGCTTCACATCTACACATGGTTCCCTTTAGCGGGAGATGGTGTAATTTTTTCACACTTTTAGATAACTTCTAGTTCCCCCTTTCGGCCTCTAAATTCACTTTTGGTTCAAACTACCGGTGCGTCATTTTGAAACACGCCGTGGCAATTTCAGAAGGACTGTAAAATAAAACCGGAAATTATGCCCGCCATTAAAATGTCAAGATATGCCTTAACACGAGCTAAGTGTCCTTTCAAGCTACTGTTCTCACCTTAAACCGTGTGCTAACTGGCTCCATTTTCAACCATGTTTAATAGCAGAACCTCGCTCACTTCAGCTTGTTTGTTTGTTGTCAATTCGAGCTTTGATCCCGCGATATTTACCCCAAAATTTTTCAGATCACGGCTCTTCAGTAGAAGACGTGCAAAGGCGGGAAGAGTAAAGTGCAAATGAAGCCTCCGCTTTGCCCGCCTCTTCTCCTGAACAAAACAAAAAAAAAAGTTGCTGAACACCGCTTCATAAAAGCGTGCATTCCGTGATGAAATCACCTTTCGAAAGAGAGAATGAAAAGTAAGTAGAGAAACAGTGCTTTCATTTTAAAAGCAGTTTGGTGTGTCCAGGAAAGGAAATAAAAAAGAAATTTAAAATTACACAAAAGGTCAAGACGAAAGGAAAGACCAAGAGTTGTAGCGCAGGTGGCACGGTTTCCGGATCTATTCTATCCTTAAAGCTCGTGTTAGCAGTCTGCCTGATTTCCCTCTTTCTTTTTCCCTCTTTCTTTTTCCCTGTTTCTTTATTTCTTGTTTTATTTCTTTCTTTCTTTTTCATCGTGTCTTATAGAAAGCCCGTGACGAGCGGTGCCTGATTTGTTTACCGAAGGGAAAGCAATCCCTATGCGGGGCATAGAAGTTTGCGCGTGTAGAAATGTTACTATAAAGAGACGTAGCAGGCAGCCAAGGCAGGCATGTCAGGAATCGCAGTCGCGAAAGGTGCCAATTCTAAGGGAAAATGTTTCTTCTTTATCGTCTTCTTTTTGTTTATCGGTGGTTGTGAAGGCGACGGAACTTAAGTACATAGGAAGAATATTTTCGGAAGTGTGGGTTGAAGGCACCACTGCCTTCGATTTATAGACACGCGCAATCGAAAATTGGAATATTTTTTTTTCCCCGCGAAGTTGGTGATTCGAAAGCAAACGTGCGCGAGCCACACGCGGAGAATGATACGCTTTTTCTCATCACCACAGCGGGCTTTGGTGTAAAGGGGCTGGCTCTTGCTCAGTGGTCTCTCTACGTGCAGTGGGAAAGTGGTAATATACAAACAATCTGTCTCTCTCTCACTATATATATATCCCTAGTAGCACCAAATGTTGACGCAACATTCAGAAAGTTGCTTCAACGTTGCGGCAACAGTGCGTGTCACTAGGGATATATATATATATATATATATATATATATATATATATATATATATATATATATATATATATATATATATATATATATATATATATATATTGCTATGGTATGAGCCGAGCAAGAAGAAGAGGAAGACGACGTTGTCTGGTGCGCCCTGTGGACTCTATCTTTGCCTGTCATTGCCTGACCTCAGCCTCATGCTGTAAATAAACACAGTCAACCTTAATTAAACCACTGTAACTATATATATATATATATATATGCGCATGTGCATGTGTGTGTGTGTCAATTAAACAACAAAGATGGCTTCTTGGAAAAACGAGCGGAGAGCGGCGTGGAAGGAGGTGAAGCATGCGCAGTACCACCTACTCAAATAATTTTATAAACCTTTCTTTTTTGTCGAGGACTACGCGAAAGGTGCCACGTGTTCAAAGGTCGAAACGTGCAGCGCGCTGCTCACGCACACATGACGCACGAAAACATGCACAGGACGAGAGCGAACTAAAAACATTCACAGCTCGACACTTAATGCGCTGCTCAAACAAAAACGACGCACGAAACGTATTCACAGGTACCGAATAGCTCGAACTAACAAGTGTCACAGTTGTTACTTCGCTGTGTTTGAAAAGCGTGCTCTTTTCGCAAACGGGGGGGGGGGGGGGACTGCAGCGAGCGATGTGACCTTCGCGCGCCCGGTAACTACAACGCTTTCGTTCCGGCGAGAGCCCCATTCTCCGCCACCGCGAGATAAGCGCGCGCGCGCAAGGGCATCTGCCCCCCCCCCCCCCTTCGGGCGAAGTGTGCGCCGGAAAGCTAGGAGCCTAGGAGCGCCTGAGAGCGCGCGTGGAGACCCGCCGAGCGCGGCCTTTGCGTCATCTCGCTGGTTATGTTGAAAACACGCTGAAAACTCGCTGTATATAAATTGCTCGCCGTTTGAACGTTGAAGGACGTTCGCCTTCGTGGCTCAGCGGTTAGCGCCGCGCGCTGCCGAGCGAGAGGTCCCTGGTTCGACGCCGCGCGTCGGAAACATTTTTTCTGAATTACTTTTCTTTGAGGTTTTTATAAATATATATATACATATACATATACGGGACATGACGGCGACGCCAACGCCGACAGCAAAAACCAGCCGAGAGTGTCCATATAATTGCTATCGCAATAAAAAAAAGAAACACGAAGGCGGAGAAGCGACGCCGTGTTCGGCTTATGGCGAAATGAGTAAACGTGGTTATAGCGTTGCCTTGTTTCGACACTTAGCCCTAATGGTGCTGCCGTGTCAGTAGCCTTTTCCGGTGATTAGACGCATCTGGAGGTTTGTTTTTCTGCTGTGTGCTTCGCCAAGTGGAGCTCCCTGCTTCCTTCTTGTCCTCTACTCTTTTTCGGTGGTATTATAGCTATCTTCAGTTTTGCGGGACGGTCTATTTCTTCTTCGTTTCCCGTACTAAGTCGACCCTGCTTACGTACTTCTTCCCTATCCCCCCCCCCTTTCTAAATCTTACGTCTTCCGAGAACGCCCACAGGCACAGAACATTCGTATACAGTAGATATATTCTGTGTGATTCGAGTTTACGTTCCCCGTAAGACGAAGTGATCTCGGCGTCCTTCATGAGCTGCCTTTATTCTTGCTATTCGTGTTTCTAGATTGCATCAAGCCCACCTAGGCATTGAAACATCCTTTAATGCGCTTCTTTGCTTTAGGTGTACCAGTTGCATTGATGTAATGCAGTGACAACTATATACTCTGCTCTTTATATGGCCGACGAAGCTCCACCTTTAATTCACAGTGTCAAGCGAAATATTGGTCAGCTTCTTTATTCACCCGAATGCTCCGCCCTGCTGTGTTCTTCAGCTACTTCTTTACCACATTCTGACGCAGTCTTGATACTTTGCCATCCCTGCAACCAATATCTAATGAAATCTTACTCCTTTTTCTCACCTTAATGTAAACTCTCTTCAAAGGACCATGGTAGTGAACTTATTGGTTTTAATATTGCATTCCAATCAATTCCGGTGGCAATGCATGAAGTACTGATAAAAAATTTAACCGCTGGGGCGCACGCCTTAAGCGCGGTGATAATTCGTGTCTCTTATAAAGCATGATCATCATTTCAGTCAAACAATTTCCATTATACCCACAAACCGTGTATGTCATGGTGGTCTCTTCGGTGTTTGTGAGTGCTATTTCATCCGCCATCTTCAACCATATGTCTGGAGAGGGGTTTTTATTGTGCATCTGTGTCCGGCATTCATGTCGTCGCTCTGTTAGTGAGATGTTTTTATTGCGATAGCAATTATATGGACACTCGCGGCTGGTTTTCGCCGTCGGCGTCGGCGTCGGCGTCATTTGCCGTATATGTATATGTATATATATAACCGGCCCCGCCCGCCGTTCGTGAGCGTGAAAAGACGCGAGGGGGGGGGGGGTCCCTCGAGCGACCTTCGATTTTACGAGTGGGGGCGCGCGCCTTATCTCCCCTTCTCGGCGGCCGACAGCGGGGGGCCGGTGTACCCTTCTACGTGCTGCGCTCTCAACGCGAAGAGAATTCTCTTAAACAAGCGTTTTCTAGAGTTGCGTGAGATCGGATCCAAAAAGAGTTAGCTGCCAGCCTCACTTCGTATAACATTACAATTTTTTGCTATCGCATTCATTGCTTCACCCTTGCGGTGAAACTGTGACTTTTTGTGTTGATTAGTTTGCTTTAGTGATGTCATGAGTGCCTCGAAGTTAATATTCGTTGTCTGGATATTTGAGAATGAGAAAGTTGGAGGAAGGAATCTTGATTATTTGGGGTATGCAGGTATAATCACAATAATAAAATCTACAGAGTAACAAGTTGCTTGGTAGCGTTCGACCATATTTGGCCTGTGGGTCAACAAAAACGATACCGTCACCTATAATCAGCATATAAGATAGTATTCCGTAAAACTGATTTGCCTAACGCTTCTCAAGTGTTTTCACACCTGACACGTCGCCTCTGATTTTTCAGAACCTGCAAATGCATCCTAGACTTGCGAACAAGGCCAGATAACGCTGAATTGCAAATGCCCTTTGTTAGCGTTCGTTAATATCAACTGAGCCCTACAAGATAACTTATGCGTTCAAGCAAGGCGTATGCCACCGTCAGGCGGAAAATAACTCTTGCATTAGTGCGTTTCTGCCATTGTGTTTCTTAGTGTCAATTTTCCTTGTTCTTTCGCTTCAGTCACGTACTTCAACTCATATTCTCCACTGAAAGAGCTTTCCAGGCCTGATACCTTAGCTTAAGTTTTTAGTCAACTTATTATTCTTATTCAACTTACCCATTTCCTTCCATGCGGTTCGTCAATGCGCCCAGGATCAACGGTGCAGCTGATCGCAAAAACTCCTCAATTCTACAAATTCTGCCTCGAATTCTGCGTTGACCTCCTGCAAAAGTTCACCCAGGAGTTGGGTTTTACATACGACATTCACCGTGTGGATGATTGGAACCTGGCGTGTCAAGGACAGGAAATCGATTGCCTTGCTTTCGATCATCCACATGAAAAGCTCGTTGTCAAGTTCAAATCGACGCATAACTTGGGTTTGATAACTGTACCGTAGTGAGTGAGTGAGGTGAGTGAGGTGAGTGAGGTGAGTGAGTGAGTGAGTGAGTGAGTGAGTGAGTGAGTGAGTGAGTGAGTGAGTGAGTGAGTGAGTGAGTGAGTGAGTGAGTGAGTGAGTGAGTGAGTGAGTGAGTGAGTGGTGAGTGAGTGAGTGAGTGAGTGGTGGTGAGTGAGTGAGTGAGTGAGTGAGTGAGCGAGCGAGCGAGCGAGCGAGCAAGCGACCGACCGACCGAGCCTTCAAATCCCCCTTTCACCTCCCATTTTTCATGATTGCATCTTGTAAGCATTATTGGACATTTGTAATTTATATACAGACATATCATTTTTTTTCAACCTCAATCCCTGCGATTGTAAGACAGTTCAATAATAGGTAATAATCGTTGACCAATAAATATTCGGTATCACAGTCACAGCAAAGCTGGTGTCGTAGAATTTAGGATTATTTAGATTTTACGGAGCACGCAGATGGGCACAAAGGAAGAAAACACAATACACAACGCTGAACTACAGCTTATAGTTCATCGGACGATCGAAAGTTACCAAAGATGTGGAAAGGAAATTCGGGAGGATAGCTTGGTTGGCAAGTTGGGTATTGTATCTTGGAAACAAGTTGACTGGTTTGTATCGCATCTGTGCGCGCTGTAACGTTTCCCAGATGCAAAACGTAGTGGCCCAGCAAACCATCCTCGTGAAATATCACATTGAGTCTACCCAGTGCGTCTGATGTTGAAATTTGTGATTGTAAAATTTGTGATTGTAGTGAGTTACGTTTGGCAATTCAGCGAGTGCACTTACGCTCACAAAGTGTCACTTTGGCGGTGCGCTGCTGCACGAGAAAGCGAAGTGTACTTTGGAAATGATGGACAGTGGCAATTGGCGGATTAGTAGCGCAGCATATATTTGTTACTTTTGCGCCCGTGTCACAGCGTTGGACCGCGTTGTTTCCGTAGAAGTAGCACCAGTGGAACACACGCCATCGCAAATGACTAGAGAACGAGTGACCTACACATGTGCAAGTGTGCAAGGAAGTAAACAACACGACGGACGCGGCCATTACACGGCATGTGTTCCCGCATCCCCCTAGTGGACATGGCCGAAAACTGCCCGAGGGCGAGAGTAGCGAGGTTTTTCGTTGTATTATGACTTCTTTTAATACATATCTGTATTCCTAATAACGAAAACAATGGTTTAAAAATACTATGAGCGCCGCTTTATGCAATAGCGTATTCATGTGCAAGCCACTGCTACCGAGGCTACACACTCCGTCGCAGTGAAGTGAGGTTTGCGAACACACTTGCCGGCAAGTGTACTTTGCAGCGAGTGACACTAAATTTTCTCGTGTGACAGCGTGCGAATGACACTCGCGGCGAAGTGCACTCGCTCAAAGTGCACTTACGTTGCCACGTGTGACAGGGGTATTAGTCTGAAAGGTATCGTAGAACTTTTTGTTGTGCCTGCTATTCTGCCGAGAAGTCTACGAGAAATAGAAAAACGGGTGTTAGATGAAACATGCGGAAAGAACAAACTCCATGCGAGAAAAGTCTGCAGTCTCTTA
>JALIZH010024314.1:0-45287 GCA_030522465.1 Rhipicephalus appendiculatus
CCGAGCGAGATAACTGAGCGCGATCCAACTTGCGATATCGCTGAGCGAGTGGCAAGGAGGAGCGGAGGCAAGCTCTACGAACTCAAGTCAACCACTTCCCGCACTACGCCTGATTTAAAATTCACAAAATAAGAAACAAAAAGTCCAATAAACGAAAGGAGAGTTCTTTGCAGTGAACTCAAATTTCTATATTTGTAAAGTCTCGTGAAAGCCAATAAATGCGAACATCCACATCAACCTCACTTCGTTCAACCAGATCTTAGGATACCCGGCAACCGCTACAAGAGTGCATGTTCCTTGAAACCGAAACTAGCGCTCAGTTTCCGGGGCCTGGTATGCAGCTCGACCATAGCGTGACGGCGAAGTTTCGTGACCATAAGAAATATTGAATGACTCTGATATAACTAAGCTGTTTTTCACTATGACATAGCGTGCGGAAAGTAAGCGTAGCTGAGAAACGCAACATAGCAGAATGTGTACGGTCAGAACATAACTGTGACATGTGAAATTGCAACTTATTTATGGAAAAATCTGCGTTAAATGAAGCTTACACAGGGTCCATTAGAGTGATTAAGTTCTACTAGTGTAAAAAAAAAGATAAAGAAAGTTACTTTACAAAATTATAAAGAACACATTCAGAGGAGCATAGCACCCACATAAGCAACAACATGTTAGGAAGCCGATAGCAGTAACATCCTTGCGAGAAAAATAGAGAGGGAGAGAGAGATAGAGTGGTACTTCGTTGCGTACTGCAGATGTTCCCGTAAGCCTATACTCTGCGAGGTGCTGTTTATTGACTTGAATCACTCTTTATTAATTTGATTCCTTTTAATCAAGGTTAGTTCATTCCCGATTCATTTTACTGCCCATTGATTCACTCTTAACCCCATTTAACATACACTGATTCTCCCTTAAGTCTCTTGATTTATTCTTGATTCATACTTAAGTTATTTGATTCATTTTCACATGCGTTCTTTCACTCTTATATCCTGTGTTATATGTTAGTTCGCCCCTAATTAGATTAACTGCGCGTTGAATGACAAATTATTCATGTTAACTTGCGTTAATTCACTTGTACATGTCTTTGAATTCACTATAACTTCCACTCGTCAGCATTCGCGTCATTTTTTACCATAGCGAGGATTCATAGGATTCCTGTTGCCTGCGGGACTGAGGATTATTGCTGCGTGCATAACTCTTTCGTTTACGAGGCCAATTCGCAAACAAGAAAAATGTTGACTTCGTCTCTTTAGCTCACTGAGCACAGGGATTCAGATATGAAAATATGGACAGCGTAATCTCGCTTCGTATGCCGTCTACCATGTGATTAGGTTTTAAAATGACCCTCTTCATCATGTTTAGCCTGAACTCTGTTTGATATGGTGCTTTGGAGTGGAGGAGTGCTTCTTGCTACTAGCGATGCTGCACAACGAGCGAGGTAACAGATAATTACCAGCGCGACTAATCAAGAGATCTAAAAGAACTGTTTTCAGTGCATCCAAACCTATTTATTTCTATATTGCAGCGAGATTGTCGTGCTTTTCTCGCTCGATACCCAGCGGTGTCGTCTATATAGTATACAGTTAGCCATACGAGGCTAGCGCTTTTTCCGCTGTGCTCCAAGTACGCTTTAACCACGTGGTAAGCAGATGTTCCTTGCTTCTTGCAGCTGTATGCGTTGGAAAAGAACCAATTTTGTTTAATGCTGAGCAAGTCTGAGGTATGCATAATTTAGGCTAATTTCTTACCTGGCCGTGCTCGATGATTAGGATTCGTTTACTGCTTCTAAGAAAAGCAATGTGGCAGCTGGCAGTGTAGCGCGTAAATCACGTTCTTTGTGATCTACTTGGATGTAACAAAAAAAAAAAAAAAAAGAGAACTCCGTGCACAGTCGCAAAATAATAAAAAAAAAGTCACGGTTCCGCTACAAGGGCGAAGCAATGAATGCGATAGCAAGAAATTGAAATGTCAAACTAAGAACGACAAGCAGCTCGATACATGCAGCGTGCTGCTGCAGCACAAAGAAGGACGCTCGAAAAGAACGCAGAGAGGTGTACAAAGGATAACCGTGAACTAACGACTGTCACAGTTATTACGCCTTTGTGTTTGAGCAACGCACTGCGAGCGTCGACAATGCTGAACCCGATGCTCGTTTTCTCTTTATTTTAAAGTGCTGCGCGTGGAATGACCCATCTGCGTTTCCCGCCACGCAGTGGCGTCTGACGCAAAGTCTGCCTTAAGTTTGCCGGGTGTCTTTTTTTTCTTTTTTTCGTTTCACATCACGAGTGGGTGCAGAAAGGGGCCACTTTTTAGTGCGCGTCTCAAGGGAAGTTTTCAAATTGAAAGCAAGTGTAGGAGCGCTGTGTGATAAAAAACATGCCCATGCTTATCCGAAATATGCGTACCGGTAGTGGCAAATGGTGCATATAGAGAGCTTGCCGTTATAACGCCGGCACGTGCATGGCGCATGTCTGAGTTCGAACGCAGCGCGCTGCGGAGCGAGGGGTCGTAGTTCAAATCAGTCGCTGGTGAGGAGCTTCGGAATTTCCTTCTACTTATTTACTTTCCTTTGTGCCTTTTTTATATATGTACATACATATACATATCCGGGACATTACGATGAAGGCGCCGGCAAAAATCATCCGAGATTGTTCATATATTTGCTATCACAATAAAAAATTAGTATCAAGACAGGCGAATTGTAGCCGTGTGCAGTTCGTGAACGCTAGCAGAGAGTTCAAATACAAAAACACAGTAAAATAAATTCAAAGTTCTATTTATACACAGCTTGTAGGCACTTGCTTTGAGTCAATACAATGGTTTTGAATAGCATCAAGTAGTGTAGTCCCTTTAGTACTATGCCTTTCATTCTTCGTAAGCGATAATCAAGCACTTGTGAAACAAATTCTGTCTAGATGTAAATGATTTGTATATAACCTGTATGAGTAATTTTCTTGATTGTTTAGCGTTGTATAAGTAAGCAGTAGCGACTATGTTGATAGTCTTAAAAGTGTATCTTTCTGCATCATATGTTTCGTGTGTTTTTATTATTTAAACTGAACACGTAAAGCCATATTGGTGCAGTATGTGCACGCCTATCACCACTCACTTTCTAGCAAGTGGTCCACTTATAACTACCTCATATGGCGATTCCTTCTGAATAAGTAATACAGTGCTTTTTATCATAAAAACTACACTGTTTCTTGAAACGTTATTGATGGTCTCTACGCTGCTAGGTCTGCCTCTCCTGCAGTAAAGTATAAAAGCTTACCGTGCCGCTTATCAGCCGAGGCTCATGTACTTCAGAATAGCTGAAGACTGTTGGAGCAGACGACTTATGGTTCTGCTGATAGGCTAGCCATGGGCCAGCCCCACGGAAAGAACTGAGTATACACAAATATTAACTTGATCGAGCTCAGGTGCAACAAGCGTTTGCCGTAGCGTTCTAAGTTCTTCTCTTTAAGTCGCCGGCTTCCCTTCCCGTACTGCAGAATAGCTAATCAAATGTTTCTCTTCCTGTCAACCTCCGTATTTATCTCTCTCGAACACCCACCCACAACTTTTTCGCGATTACATGTTGAAGGAACACTCCAGTGAAAGAATAAATCGGATTACAGAAACTAATTATTCTTTCATAACTGTATCTTCAATAATTTCGCTACCATAGGTTAATTATTCGAAAAGAAAGTGGAGGTCAAGCTTTATTGTTTCTATTTTACAAGACTTAGCTGCTTATTAGAAAGAAATACACGATGTTGAAATTACACCGAGCTGACGACCCGGCTTTTCTTATATCACAACATGATGTTTCACGTAATACTCGAAAATTAAACTTGATTTTTTAAGCTTTTACCTGTTACTGAAGTTAACGCGGTATTAGATAGAACGTGCATGGTCGGCATTTTCCCATGGACAGATCTCAGAAGAAAAAAAAATACGATTTCCTTTCATCTGGAGTGCATTATTTATTAATCATGCTAGTTTTTCCCCCACCCTCTCCCCTAAAAAATAAAAAAAATAGAGGAAACGTGACAGGAAAATCACGGCCGCAGTATATCCTGCAACTTTGATTTCATGCGCCGTGACTTTCTTTCTCCTCTACGCAAGAATATTCTTCAGTTCCATCCAATTTAGTGCCGAGACGTGACGTGAACGCAGTTTTGAGGAAGCCTTTCCCGCTCGGCCACCGCTATTCATTTACGTTTACAAAAAAAAAAAAAAAAAAGCGAGAGAGAGAAAAAGGAAATCTGTGCTCTGAGTAAGCGTTTGAGGCGTACGGCGACCGACGCCGTGATGAGTGGCGCTTCAGGGATGGTGTGGGTGCTTCGGCTTCGAGGTGCGTTGCGCGCGGGAGAAACAGCGCGCGCTCCCCATTGCGGAAACGTGATCTCGAGCGTCTGTGTACGATGATGCTCGCTGGCGTCACTTGTGATTCCAGTGGAATAAGAGCGAACAAACTGAAAAGCAAGGCCCTCTTGTGTGCCTCAAACGCGGGAAGCACTGTATCTTTGATCTTCTTCGCCGCGTTCTTCAGCACCTGGAGCGACCGAACGAAGCTGCATCTATAGTGACCACCGACACCCATAGTATATTCGAAGGGAAATGGTTGTAAGGCTGCTGATATACTCCTACGTAACGTAGGCGCGTGCGGGCGTCACGGTGACGTAACGTTTGCAAAGCACAGGAGAGACAAAAACGCTGCCATGCTTGACTGTGACAAGGGAGTGCGGAGGCTGGCATCACAGCCTCGGCAGTGCATTTTTGGGGGGGTCACACCTATTTAGCACAGCCCGGAGAGGTTACGGTGACGCCCAAAAAGCCGTCTGTAAAAAGGTCTAAAATCCAGCGGCACCTGATCGCCGACGCAGGCGACGGTTCCTGGCACGCTCGGACGTCGCTGGTTCCGAATAATTACTCATGGCGCTTCTAAAAGACAAGTCGTGCAAACATAGACACAATAAAAAATGCAGATCCATTCGTCATAGGAATCGGTATAACACGAAAGTGAAAAGTGTCTTCACAGAAGAAGTGCTTATTGTGTAGTCATTATGAGAGCTTCTTCAATGTGTATAGGTGTTTGTCAGCTATAGCACGGTTTGACGTGGATGCATCCACGTTGAAGCCTAATGGCAATTCTCCATAGCGACTTAGCGCCCTTGGTCATTATTTAACCGTTGTGGTAGCTGAAGTTTTTAACATATACTTGAACACTGCGTATCGTGAATCCGGCTCAAAGATAACATCAACAAGTACATAATAAACACTGGTACCACACTGCGCTTCGGCAATACCGGAGGCAGAGGTTCGTTGCTTGTGCCGCGAACACGCGCAGGCGTACCACGTCCCGCTGGACTCTGTCTCGCTACGCGCAGGCACATTCACCCGTCGACACCATTGTCTTGCTGCAGCGCTTACTGCAGCAGCTTTTTTCCCTCTCGCACTTGAAGTACTCGGCGGCGAAACACCATTCCCGCATGTGAAGGCTGCACTACTCCGACAGCGAGCAGTCACACGCTAACCCGCAGCGAAAGGTAAAGAACATAACTGTGTCGGTGACTACCCGATGCTAGCACGGCCAGTGCTGCTATCGACACGCTTTAACCATAGCCTACGAGATTGCACGCCGGCACGCAATCGCGGTCGGTGAATCGTTCTTTATCGGCGCTAGTGTGCCATGCCACTCGCAGGAACCCCGCCTAAGGTTCCTAGATAAAAAAAAAGTCACAGTTTCACCGCAAGGATGAAGCAATGAATGCGATAGCAAAAAATTGTAATGTTATACGAAGTGAGGCTGGCAGCTAACTCTTTTTGAATCCGATCTCACGCAACTCAAGAAAACGCTTGTTTAAGAGAATTCTCTTCGCGTTGAGAGCGCAGCACGTAGAAGGGTACACCGGCCCCCCCGCTGTCGGCCGCCGAGAAGGGGAGATAACGCGCGCGCCCGCGCTCGGAAAATCGAAGGTCGCTTGAGGGACCCCCCCCCCCCCCCTCGCGTCTTTTCACGCTCACGAACGACGGGCGGGGCCGGTTATATATATACATATACATATACGGCAAATGACAGCGGCGGACACCGGCGGCTGCCAACGGCGGCGGCGACGCCGACGGCGAAAACCAGCCGAAAGTCTTCATATAATTGCTATCGCAATAAAAACTTTTTTTCCAGTGACCTTAGCCCCGCCAATGGAGAGCACCGTCCGAGAGAGATTGTGTGAAAGATATAAGGCTAGTCTGTAAAGCGTCGTGTATCTGCCTCGGTAGCTTAGTGGGAAAAAAAGCCCGCATTTCCCCGAAGGGGGAGTATGAGGAAGTGCGAAGCACGGGGTGATGCTATGAGGGGGCGCGCGCGACTAAACTGCAGAGCCGAGCGAAGGAGACGGCAGCGAGAGAGCACGCGCCAGCCGACCCACGGAGGTCTGGCCGTTTTTAAGTGCAAAGCACTCGGCGCGGAGAGCGGTGCGGAGCCGGCGCGGGGCGCGCGCAGTCACGTGGAGCGTGACGTCGCTGCGCCGTTGCTACAGACGCTCCTCTCCGCTCCTCGCGCCGTTGCTAGGGGAGAGGAGGAGGAGCGCGGATGCCGGCGGAGTTTTCGGGGTCGCTTAAGAAGTGCATTCGCACTTAAAAGCGCCGGCCGTGTATGATCGCATGCCAAGGAGTCGGAGGTTCGAGGCGGGCGAACTTTTTCTTAAAGCTTTTCTTCTTTCTCATTTCGTAACTTTATTTTATCAACGTGATATCCGTGACGAAAATACGCCGCATAAGTCTTAGTGGACCCCGGCATCAAACTTTCTTGTTAAAAAATTGAAGGACACTTTGTACATTATAAAGTGTGTTCGGCGAAAGCGTGTGGCCGTTCCACTGACTATGCCATGTCTTTTTTCTTTTACACTCTCAGTGGGATAACACACCAAGCGAATGTGTGCGTGTTTTCTTTTTTAGTTTTTTACCGCGAGTCGCAGCGAGACGCCAGACTAATCTTCCTCCGTTCGCATGCGTTAGTATTTTCTCGCGCTTTGTGCATCGTGCAAACGCCATAGCGTTCCAGCGCTTAAATTGACGGGCCCTTTGTAAATTCGAAAGTGTATTCCGTGAACGCCTGTGTCCATTGAGACGGCGTCGGTCAGAATGATTGCAAACGCTGGGCACAGCGAAGCTACGCAAGCAAAGAGCGAGCGCTGTAGAGTCCGACGCGACCGGCGTCCGTTTGCGTATCCCGGCGGCCACCTGGCTCCGTGCCAGAGCTCGGATGGACAGGACGGACGGACATGGACGGACGGACGAACAGACAGACAGACGGACGGACGGACGGATGGACAGACCGACCGACAGACGGACGGACGGACGGACGGATGGACACCGGACGGACGGACAGAGGGACGGACAGACACCGGACGGACGGACAGACAGACGGACAGACGGACGGACAGAGGGACAGACGGACGGGCGGACAGAGGGACGGACGGGCGGACAGAGGGACAGACAGACGGACGGACGGAGGGACGGACAGAGGGACGGACGGACGGACAGGCGGACAGAGAGACGGACGGACGGACAGGCGGACAGAGAGACGGACGGACGGACGGACAGACGGACGGACAGGCGGACAGAGAGACGGACAGAGGGACGGACGGACGGACGGATGGACGGACAGACGGACAGAGGGGCGGACGGACGGACGGACGGACAGAGGGGGCGGGCTGACGGACAGGCGGACAGAGGGACAGACAGACGGACGGACGGACGGGCGGACAGAGGGACGGACAGACGGACGGACGGACAGAGGGATGGACAGATGGATGGGCGGACAGAGGGATGGACGGAAGGACAGAGGGACGGACGGACAGACGGACAGATGGACGGACGGACGGACGGACGGTCGGAGGGACACAGGGGCGGACGGACGGACAGAGGGGTGGAATGACGGACGGGCGGACACAGGGACGTACAGACGGACGGACGGACAGAGGGACGGACGGACGGACACCGGACGGACGGACGGACACCGGACGCCGGACGGACGGACACCGGACGCCGGACGGACACTGGACGGACGTGAGCATGAGACATTAAAGGCTTTCGCCTTAAAAGGCAGGACACGCCAAGTGCCAACGGCATTTGTGCTGTCCTGACTTCTTTCTCGAGTGCGTGTTTGCACGCCCTGCTTTGTAGGATGAATACTTACCAACCAGCTAAGTTCCGTGTTTTAAGGCGAAATCCATTAATGTCTCACGCTCACGTCCGTCCGGTGTATGTCCGGCGTCCGTCCGTCCACACCCCCCACTGCGCATACGACAACCCATTAAAAAAAATATAAAAACCTCCTTTTCACCTCTCTCTCCTCTAGGCATCCCTCCCCGCGGAGGCCACACCCTCACTGCGCATGCGCGTCCCCTCCCTCTGTCCCCTCCTACGCTCCCCCTCTCTGCTCTAGGCATCCCTCTCCGCGGCGTCCACACCCCCCACTGCGCATGCGCGTCTTCCCCTCTCCTACGCTCCCCCCCTCTCTCGCCTCGCGATGCCGACGCAGGCAGCGTCTGCTAGCGAGTTTCTGTTTAGAAAAAGTTTATTTACACTATGTACAAAAACAAAAACGTAATAACATCTCGGTGATCAGTTGTATATATACATCGGGACAGCTATGTGCTACGCACACATCATATCTTGTAGTGAAGATATCATTAATCTAACATACATGAATAAGATGTGGCATGGAATACACAAGAACTCAATGGGATACAATGATACAATGGATGCAATGGTACAATGGCAAATGATACCATAGACGCAATGAAACACTATGGATTACAGACACACGTGATAAATGCAGATCGGGAGAGTACAATAGTATGCACAACGACTCGACGGGCGCTATCTAGCACCACGTCGGTCGAAAAATGAGTTGTACCCTTTCGTGTTCGACATTTACGAAGGGGCACGACCAATGCCGCAAGAACTCGCGCTCCCCTAGGAAGAAGAGCTCTTCGGAGAGGTACGCGAGGATCTCGCGTCTCATTCGCCCCAGTACTGGCCACAAAGCACGCCGGCGGCAATTCCCTGCCACTGCCTCGCATCGGTTTCGCCAAAGGCTGAACAGCCCCGCAGCTATTAACAGCGCTGAGAAGTGCCCGCGCGGAAATCGGCCATCGGACACGAATGTTCGCACACCCTGTCCACGGAAACCTGCATGGACAGCGCGCCAGAAGACGCGTGCCACCGCGCATTCTATACTCCGTTTCACAAGCTGTTGGCAGTACAGTGGAA
Source organism: Rhipicephalus appendiculatus (assembly GCA_030522465.1). NCBI lineage: Eukaryota > Metazoa > Arthropoda > Arachnida > Ixodida > Ixodidae > Rhipicephalus > Rhipicephalus appendiculatus. The sequence continues at coordinate 9,262 of JALIZH010024314.1, forward strand.
GGTACGTGCGCCCTCAGCCAATCACGACAGAGCGCACTACATAATTGTGTTCCTACGCGAATGTCGCTTCCGTGAATCTGACAAGTGGTCCCGCCTGGGTGGAAAAATGTGTACTATACTAATTAACTTTTTAATTTTGTAGCAGGTGGCGCTTGGCACCATCTTCATCTGTTCTGTTTATTTTTTGACGGGCCGACTTCCGTTCCAAAGGAACTGGCTTTGTCTATTAATATTTAGTGTGACTTGTTCCTATGAATTTTCGTCACATCAGAGATTTTTTTAATTGATTACGCCACGGGTATAAGAAAATATTTACTTTAATCATTCAATCAATCAATTTAAGTGAATCATTGAGTCAACGAGCGATTCATAGAATCAATCAATCCGATGCTTTATTTTCCGACATAAAAAATGATTTTTTTTTCTTTTTTTTTTTTGTTTGCTACTCTCACTGCAACAGTACTGAATGATCCCGCCCTGTACGCACCACGCAATGATTGCCATGAGGCCATTAGGAGGGCTCACATCTCATCGTCCTCATGACAACTCGTATTTGTCGTCGCAGCTCCGCAGAAACCGGCGGCGACTTTGCACAATGCGCCTCGCTTCTATGAGAAATGCGTTCCGAGAGCGTTCCTTGTACTTGAAGCCACGTTGCTTCAGCATCCTCTGCATCGTCGTTGTGGACACGGTCGTAGCGTATCGTCCTCTTCGAAACGCTGCACCACCTTGGCGATGGTTGGAATTTCACCTCTCTCAAAAAAAGACGTACACCACTCATCGAAAGACGCTCAGGTCAAAATCGTCCAGCTTCTTCACCCGATCACGGCCTTTCCAATAAAACGCTTGTTCGGTGGTAGGACTGCCCGCGTTCCCCGCCAGCGCTTTCCACCGATAGAGCGTTCGCTCGCTCACCTGGATAGGTTTTTCCGTCCTCTTGGTGAGTGAATCCAAGCTTGCACTTTCCCCGCACTCGACGCGAAGCGCTAGCGTTTAAAGTTATCTGCTTCGCCAGCTTGGGAAAATCACGCACACTCGATGGATGGCTCACCGGCGACAGTTTGCGGGACGCGTTGCAGAGACACGACCAGCTCGGGCGACGCCATGTTGCCGAAAAGCGGCGCATCACCGCCTCACAACAAGCCTCCGCTCAGCCGCGTCCATGCGGGCTTTTTCTATTCACTTCACGAATTATTAAAACACTTTGGACGCTTTAAAACATCAATCCGTACCATACTGTCACGTTATGCGTTTGTAGTGTGCAAAATAGTGCTGGATTGCTAAAATAGTTGAGGGACTATTTACTGTGCTCACACAGCCCTGATTGGACGAGAGAGCTCTACCTTTGGCTGCACTGCCAACAGCTTGTGAAACGGAGTATAGGGTCGCATGACGGTTAGTTTCAACGGCAGTGCAGTTTGGGCACGTGGAGACGCGCACCACTTGCCAACGATGCAACCGATCTCGAGTGGGGAGCAAGCCCCAGCCCAACCGCCAAACGAAGTCACGGAGATGCCCTGGCAACGCAGCAACAGCTATTCGCTTCCATGGGCGGTTCATGATTGATTGACGATGCTGGGGCACCAAGGGCCGAAGAAGGGCGGCCATTGTGTCCACCACTTTAACTTCGGTGACCTCTATATCTGGGCACGTAGCTTCTAGACGTCGGTGAAATTCCAGAAGGGCTCGATACAAAGGCGGTAATTCGGATGATTGGGGACCGCGGTTTATTTGGCTAGCTGGCATCAAGACACGTAGTAATGGACCAAGATGGTAACGAGCCAGTGTCTGAGCGGGCGTAGCGTCGTTACTTAGTACTCGCAATAAAGTGCGGAGGCACAAAGTAGAAGCGGTGACGGAAACGTCAGGGAATGCAAAGCCGCCACGATCTCGCGGTTGAGCCAACGTCGGACGAGATAACAGTTCTGTGCCACCAGACCAGAAAAACGAACTGATGCAACTTTGTACTTTCCTGGAGACGCGGAGCGGGGGTTTTACGGTATGGCAAAGGTACCAGAATTTTCCTAGGTAAACTGATTGGGATAAGTACCGGCGTTCCAAGAGTGGGAAGTCAAAGTGTTTGGCAGCTTTTACATCATTCTGGAGAGTTTGTACAACGGTTGACCAGATGCTGTCATGGATACCAAATGCCGTGAAAGTGACGCCGAGTATGGTAATGGTAGGAGACCATTGTAAAGGCGACGTGATGTTGATACGACCGTTGGGGTTGCCAATGAAGAAATACTGGCTTTTAGAAAAGTTTAACCTTGCACCTGAGATCATGCCGAAGTGATGAAAAGTATTAAGGGCATGCTGCAGCGACTGTTCATTATGGACATATAAGGTAATATCATCTGCATATGCAGTGACCTTTACTTGAGTATTACCAGGTAGGGGCAAGCCTCGCATCTGTGGGTCGCGTTCTAGGGCCTTTAAGAAGGGTTCTAATGCAAGAATAAATAGAACTGGGGAGAGGGGGCACCCCTGACGGACCCCTCGTGTAACTTGAAAGGGCTGACTCTCACGGCAATCTAGGTAAAGGGTACTTTCTGAATTAGTATACATGGCTTGAATGAGTTTAATGAAATTGTCCGGGAAACCAAATGCATGTAAAACGTTTAGCAAATAGCCATGTTCAATGAAATCAAAGGCCTTTTCCTGATCTAAGGAAACCAGCAGCCCTTGGGCACATCGGGCAGTGGTGTACTGAATGATGTCGCGCGTTAGCCATGTATGAGTGTGGATTTCTCGCCCCGGAATAGAACAAACTTGGTGGGGAGCGATTAATGATGGAAGAGACGGACTGATTCGGCGCACCAGGATGTTGGCCAAGAGCTTGTAATCAACATTAAGAAGGGTAATAGGGCGCCAATCTTCTGGTCGCGTGGACATTGGGTCTTTCTTGGGGACTAGTGTAATACGGCCTCTGTGGAAAGAGTTTGGGAGGGTAAGATCTCTGAAACATTTGCGAATGACGCATGACATAAATCGGCCAATGATAGGCCAGAACTGTACGTAAAACTCGGCAGGGAGTCCGTCAGGCCCGGGGGCCGAACCCTTTTTCATTGCATCTAACGCGTCCTTTACTTCGTCATCCGATGGCGGTGATAGGAGAACGTCATATGCAGCACTGGAGTCGTGTGGTAAGTCTTTCAGCAGGGGATGCGAAGAAACGGGTCCTGGATAACTGACACTAGCAACAGATTGAGCCATTGACTGAAAGTGCTGAGTGAATGCGTGGTAGTCGCGCGAACCAGCAGCAGCTGGTGCGGTAGGGTTTAGCGAATGGGCAGGTGAGCCCGGCGGACGAAGCAGAGCTCTGCGTGCATACCTGAGCACCTCAGGATGTGCACACGGTGCACGTCTACAGCGCCAAGCTGCAGCCGAGAGCGAAGAAGCGCGCATAATACGTTGGTATCGTTCAACAAGCTCCTCTTGCCATGCACGCATAACGGGGGATGGGCTGGGTTCACGGTGAGCGATGCGTATCTTTTGTATTAAAACTGAAGCGTCCTTGGACACACGGGCGCGAAGTGCTCTGCCCGACGCACTGCAATGGTAACGCCATTGCTCTTTGAGGCGGTCCCAATCAGCTATGTCCGCGCCTACGAGCGATGCGCGTAACGCTCGGGACAATCCTTCCGTGGACTGAAGGTCCTGGAGAACGCGGCAATCGAGACGCCATGGCCTATGAATTGTCGGTGTCCCCGCAGGGGAGGTGCAGAGAGAACATAACCGGGCGGTGATCGCTAATATACACTGGCGTCGATGGCAACGACATTACCCCAGCGTCGCGGACGAAGGCCATGAGGCCGGGGGGATGCGTACACCCGATCTATTCTACTGCTTGACGCTGCTCGCCGCCAAGTATAGGCATAATTGCTACCATTGACACTTTGATGGATATCGGTCAATGTTAACTGCTGCACGAGGCGTTCAAGTTCTCTGGCGTTCCAGTTTGACCGGCCACGACCCGGACCTCGTACGTCTGCGTGTGAGTCTAAGACGCAATTAAAGTCCCCTAAAAGTACCACATGCTGAGTGTCCAAAAGGTATGCATCCAGAGAGCGAAAAAAATGCATTAGAGTTCACGGACGCCGCCGGGCCGTAGATTGCGACAAATTTTATACGTAAGGAAAAGAAGGTGCAGTCGAACGCCAGCACGCGTCCGAAGGCATCGAAGGATACATGATGGTCACGCAAGAGACCGTGGTTAAAAACAATGACTCCGACGCCAGTCGAACGCGTGCTGGCGTACGAAAAGAAACAATCGATATTGAATGCGCGTTTGAAAGCGAGTACATCAGATAGCTTAAAAAAGTTAGTTTCTTGCAGGAACAGTAAGTCACAGGACACTGAACGTGCGAAAGCCAATACCTCAGCCTGTTTTTGTGGGTTGCGGAAACCATGAACGTTAAAGGTTATAACTTTTAAGGTGAGAGCCATGGCGATAAGAAGAAAAACCCAATATAAAATCACGTAAATGCAGGGGTACCTTTAGCGGAGCGGGTGCCCCCGCAAGCGGCTCAGTCAATTTTTACGGCCAGGCGACCCACCGGAAGCACGGGGCTTCCGGGGCCGCGTTGAAGTCCGCAGGGGACTTCTGTCTCTGCTGGGGGGCTTCCGAATCGCTGCTAGGTGTCCGGTGGCGCTTGGTGCCAGGGCTCTTGAGCGAGGACGGCACAAAGTCATCCCAGCTGTCCCGGCTGACGTCGCTGGGGGTGGCGTCTTCGTCAATTCTTAGGGCCGTGTCACTCGTGGTACTGTTCGAGTCCTCGTAGATGGAGGTCTCGTCGTCTTGGGATGTGGTCTCCTCGATGACATGTGAACTTCCAGTTGACTGGGCAGCCATGTCATGAGCGTCAGATGTAGCATCTCCCTCTGCGACGCATTCCCCAACAGGCGCCTTGTCTGGCGAGGGCTCGATCTGCGCTTCCGCGGGAATGATCACTGGACGCGGGGCACTGGATGGGTCCTCAGAGCCTTGAGGGACTGCCGGGTCCGGGCTGGCCGGGGACGCAGAGGGTGCTTGGTGTAGCGTCACGATTTGCGCACCTTCGTCTTGGCCAGTGATCGGGGCTGGCGTTGACGAACCCTCGCACATGGTCTTAGACGGCGTTCCTGGCTGAAGTGGCGGGAATTCTTTGGATGCCGCCTCCGAGTACGACCGCCTGATGGTGCAGGCTACGGTGGCATGCGGGTCGCCGCAGCGGCGGCACGGCAGCGAACAGCCCTTCCCGTCGTGGCCATAGACGCCGCACCGCCCACAAAAGGGAGCTGTGCAGTTCATTCGAAAGTGACCACTGTCACCACATCGACGGCACACACGCTGTATTCCTTTATAGTCGCAGGTCACACGGTGGCCAGCGACCTTGAGGTAGTTGGGCACCGGCGACGAGGACTTCATTTCGATGCGAACGTATCGCGTCCCAGTAGTCACGGTTGGGCGCGACCCCATGAGTCCTCTGGTGATGTGCAACACCTTCCCGTAGGGGGACAGTGCTTGTGCGAGGACTTCGCTGGGGACGCGGCACGGCAGGAAAAGGACGGTAACTTGGGTGACTTGCGGTCCCAGGGGGAACAATGGCGACGCGCTCTCCTCGGATGGTGAGGTGCGACGCGTCTACGATTTGAGCCAGGGCGGCTTCGCTGTTCACAGTGACTTGGTAGTTTCGGCCTCCGAAGTGCTGGACACAGTACACTTCTTCGATTCCTACTATTGAAGACGTCGCGTCAACGACGTCTTCAGGACTTGCCCCCTCAGGGACGACGACATCGAAGGCTAGCGCCTTCTTCAGTTGCTGGCTTGCCATGGTGGGCGCCCGCCAGCTCAAGGACGCCCTGAAACACTCACTTGAACTGACTGCTTGCGCTGCAGAACCGTTCACTCGCCACCCCGTATATATGGCAATGGATCTCGACCTGCAAGGAAGTGCCGGTGGCAGATTTCTCCTGTGCGTGGTCGAACGATAAAAAATTCGCAGCGTGCGCGTTAACTAAAAGCGGACTGCGGGTCTCTGTGTCCAGTCCGAGTCTTCTGTCTCTCATTGCCCATTCGCAGCGATTGGGATGTTTCAGTAGGAAACACCGGTCCATCACTGCGTGCTTTGCGCCCCCCCAGGTTTCTCTCCTGTGCAACGCTGCGATGAGCGCCAGCGTCAACGCCGCCGCCAGTGTAAGCGTTAGCGCCCGCTGCTTCGCATCTACCAAGGAGGATTGGCATGTACACATGGTTTCCAATTTACAAAGGGTCCGTCAATTTAAGAGGTGGAACGCGGATGGTGTTTGCACGATGCGCAAAGCGCGAGAAAATACTAACGCATGCGAACGGAGGAAGATGAGTCTCGCGTCTCGCTGCGATTAGCGGTAAAAAATTAAAGAAGAAAACACTCACCCATTCGGTTTGTGTGTTATCCCACTGAGAGTGTAAAAGACAAAAAGACATGGCATAATCAGTGGAATGGCCACACGCTTTCGCCGAACACACTTTGGAATGTATACAAAGCGTCCTTCAATTTTTCTAAGCTCAAGTTGCTTTTCGCGCCGGGATTGCGCGACCTCGCCGGACAAACCTGTTTTGCGGGCTGTATGCTGCTTTCCCGACAGGCGACACGAGGCGTTTTTCGCTTTGCTGCGCCTGCGCTTCTCCAGCTGCGATCGCGTCGTCGCGCTGGAATCGGTTGGACTGTCCGAGCCCGATTTGCGCCTGATGTAGTATCGCCGGCTTGTACTTGATATACAGGGGTTTTGTGCGTGCAGTTTTTTTTGAGACGTACGCAATGTGACGTAGTGCTTTCTTTCGTAATATAAGCAGCTGGTTAAGGTTTGTTAACATGGTTGTGCCCCAAACTAGACAGCAATTATTGCACTATAAATACGTATGAAGCTTGACAGCTGTTGGCAAGTGGAATTTGAATTTCGCGAAAATTCCTACTACCTTTGCTACCTGCGTAACAACCATTAACATGAATATGCCAACGCAAGTCGATGAGAGGGGCTTGCCAAATTTTCGTCGCGCGTACTCGCTGGCAGGTATTGCGTAAATAATACGGGCGAATTTCGGTTTTTACCCAGCCATATACAGCTTTGCTGTAAAATTACATGGTATGTTTTTTTTTCTTTTGCCAATGTGCCTTATCACTAGGCGCGCCATCCGTAAATTCCAGTGACGATTGTTTAGTTCCTTAACTCGAATTTCGCTTTATTTCCCTGCGCCGCTGCAACCTGCTATAGATATTCGTAAAATTTGGCAGATTGGGATGGCGTCTTGCTGCATTATATAAGATGGAATTGAAAACCTCCTTCGGCAAACTTGTAGGCGGTGCGTGCTCAGAAATGCTTGCGGACCAGGTGGTTCCACAAATTGTGAATGCTGCGACCTAATCCCAAGTAATTTTTTCTATGTCTTCACTGAGACATGTACGTTGGTATGCCTTTTTAAAAACACAGTGGCGTACAATGTTCACGATGACCGTTCTCCTGCTTCACAGCACTTCGATCGAAAGAATACCGTAAGACGAAAATATAGGCATACGTTTCATCTTTGCTAGAGATACCGGGCGCCAACACGGATAATTACAGTGGCCCCTTTAACCTCAGAGGACAATCAATTTTTCAAACCTGCAGCTGCTCCTGACGCAACGAACAGCACGCGCACTCACTTATTGCGCTTCGCTGAACGGTGGGCCGACGTTCCTGTGAGAAGCTTTTCGTGTAATCCATTATTGCTCTTCGCTCCCATCAATCAGGCTTTGTGGCCTTGCGGGTGCCAGTTTAATTCGCGGTGTGCAGCGCTTCGGGGAAGCACACCGGAGGACACGCCCTCAGCACTCTACGATCTTGTGTACACATGGACGACGTTACGTACAGAAACGGCGATGTAGCAGACGTAATGAACCCGTGACTAGACTTAGAATTGGACTAGGTACGTGTAATTATGTGATCAATATATTACGAATCTGACTAGACTGAAGGCTTCGTCTGGTAGACAAGGCACTAGCGCCATTCCTGTAGGTGTCTCATTTCGCTCTGTTTTCCCCATAGATAGCTTAAGTACCAACTGCCTCGAATGAGGAACTAAAACATGCCTTCCGAGCAATATTTCTATATTTCTTAAACTTTGAAAAGATGTGGCAAGCATCCGTCATCGAATGAATGTTTCAGTAGCAGACACAGTATTGCCACACGCGCTCCTTTCTATGTTTTATGTTGTCGGCGTATTGCGCGTGTAGATACTGCCTTGCGCTATCCGCGCCAGAATGTCTGAGAGCATTCTAGATAGTTTTCGGATCATCTGTTCGGCTTGAGCGCGCAAACGCGAACAGCTGAGTTTATTCGGGAACAAACTCGGCCACCATCGCTAACGCTCTAATTTTGGACGATACGTCTATAAATGCCGACGCGCGTTGCCACGGATCAGTTTTATCGACGGCGGACGCTCTGTTCGCCGATATCCGTGTACAGCGCGCATTGCTTGCTGTAGTTTATGCTTCCATTTTCCCGACCACAACTTCAGCCAATAAATAGTTTCATTTTGTGTACGCCATCTCTGCCTTCGTCAAGTTCACGACCACGTGAAAGTATGTAACATAGTGTGTAGAAAGTAAAAAAAAATTCCAGGAAATCGTTTGCATTTACGAGGGGTTATGAATTATCTACCACGCTATTAGCTATTTACTATCACAATGCTACGTGGCAATTAGTCAGCAAAGAGAATTGGAAAAACGACCGATGTCGGAAACGTTCTAGTAAAAACCACGACTGCAGTATGGCGAAAAATTAAGTTACATAAAAAAAGCTATTGCTTAGACATGTCCGCGTCATTTACTAGACCTGACCTGTGCATAGGCTTTTACGATTTTTGCAAGTAATCAATATTTTTATAAAGCAAAGCTGAAGAGCGACAGAGCGGAAGATTTCGAAATTAGTTTTCATTAATTGCCATGAGACTGATAAACCCAAACAGAACGCAGTTGTCCCTATGAACCGAAACTATCTATCTATCTATCTATCTATCTATCTATCTATCTATCTATCTATCTATCTATCTATCTATCTATCTATCTATCTATCTATTAGGTGCGAAGCAGCTCTTTGACTAGGCTGTGTAACGCCGTGCGTACGACCGCGCCGCAACGCGCTCCCCTCGCCGCAGGTGTTGGAGCGGTGCCAAGTAGGTCACGCCGCAGCTGCGCGTTGACGTCACGCTCCCCTCGCTGTGCGCGCTGACGTCACTCTCTCCCTCGCCTGCCGCGCGCTCACCGGAGCGCCCGCAGCTGCCTCCTGACGCGCGACGACAAGACCTACGCCAGCCATCGCTTCAAACGAATCTTCCAGCGCTCACCGCAGCACCCGCGTTAGCGCCGTTCAACCCGTGACGCCACCCGTGCGCAACGCTGCTGCTTCGCATCCCATCAGGGTTCCCTTTGGGAAGATGCACTTAATTTTAAATGCGAAGCATTTCTTAGCGAACTTCGGCGAGTTTGAGCGTATCTAGCTATCTATCTATCTATCTATCTAGCCGCCTACGACTTTGTGCTCTCCTGGCCGTATCGTTAATGGGATTTATACCAAATTTTTTATGACATAACATGACTGTATGACGAACATGAATAGCTGGTCATATCATGAAAATCATGACTAACTTGTCATGAAAATAATGATTTACATGCCACGCACATGGCGCGCTCACGGCCGTTTCGTTAGCTTGAGTTACACCAAATTTGGTATTGAGTGACATGACTGTATGACGAACATAAATGACAAGTGGTAATATGGAAATCATGACTTCATGATCGACATGACTTGCATTCCACGCTCATGGCGCGCTCGCGGCCGTTTCGTTAGCTTGATATACACCAAGTTTGGTATTGAGTGACATGACTGTATGACGAACATAAATGACAAGTCGTAATATGGAAATCATGACTTGTCATGTGCGACATGACTTGCATTCCACGCTCATGGCGCGCTCGCGGCCGTTTGGTTAGCTTGATATACACCAAATTTGGTATTCATTGACATGACTGTATGACGAACATAAATGACAAGTGGTAATATGGAAATCATGACTTGTCATGTGCTACATGACTTGCATGCCACGCTCATGGCACCCTCGCGGCCGTTTCGTTAGCTTGAGATACACCAAATTTGGTATTGAGTGACATGACTGTATGACGAACATAAATGACAAGTGGTAATATGGAAATCATGACTTCATGATCGACATGACTTGCATTCCACGCTCATGGCGCGCTCGCGGCCGTTTCGTTAGCTTGATATACACCAAATTTGGTATTGAGTGACATGACTGTATGACGAACATAAATGGCTGGTCATATCATGAAAATCATGACTAACTTGTCATGAAAAGTATGATTTACATGCCACGCTCATGGCGCGCTCACGGCCGTTTCGTTAGCTTGAGACACACCAAATTTGGTATTGAGTGACATGACTGTATGACGAACATAAATGACAAGTGGTAATATGGAAATCATGACTTAATGAGCGACATGACTTGCATTCCACGCTCATGGCGCGCTCGCGGCCGTTTCGTTAGCTTGAGATACACGAAATTTGGTATTGAGTGACATGACTGTATGACGAACATAAATGACAAGTGGTAGTATGGAAATCATGACATGTCATGAGCGACATGACTTGCATTCCACGCTCATGGTGCGCTCGCGGCCGTTTCGTTAGCTTGATATACACCAAATTTGGTATTTAGTGACATGACTGTATAACGAACATAAGTGGCAGGTGGTAACATGAAAATCTTGGCATGCATGTCATCTACAATGCCATTTACGTGTCACGCTCATGGTGCGCTTGCGTCCAGTTCGCTAGCTTGACATACAACAAAATTGGTATATCGCGACGTGACTGTATGACGAACACAAATGACACGTCGTAACATGTAAAACATGACATGCAAATAATGTAAAGCATGATTTGCTCCTTCCTGGCTGCTTCGCATTACATCGATTTCCACAGTGCGTGGGATCTGCCGGCTTTTTTTTCTATCTATCTATCTATCTATCTATCTATCTATCTATCTATCTATCTATCTATCTATCTATCTATCTATCTATCTATCTATCTATCTATCTATCTATCTATCTATCTATCTATCTATCTATCTATCTATCTATCTATCTATCTATCTATCTATCTATCTATCTATCTATCTATCTATGGGAGGGTAAGATAGTTTGACGTTTGGCGGGTCATGACATGAAAAAGTCACAGTTTCGCCACTATGGCGAAGCAATGAATGCGATAGCAGGAAATTAGTTTGTCACATGAAGAACGACAAGCAGCTCGATACTTGCAACGCGCCGCCGCAGCACAAAGGAGGACGCTCGAAAAGGACGCATCGGTATACACAGGACAAGCGTGAACTAACAACTGTCGCAGTTGTTACGTATTTGTATTTGAGCGACGCGCTGTGAGTGTCCACAAATGCAGAAGCCGACACTGTTGTTGCTGTTACCTCTGACATGGCTCATGCCCACTCAGGGGGGATTGGCCAAGGATTGATTATATAATTATATGACTTTTCGACGCTGTTTGATACTTCTTTTTCTTTTAACGTGCGGCACGTGGAATGACCCCTCTGCGTCTCCTGCCAGGCGGTGGCGTCTGACGCGTGCCCGGTGTTCTTTTGTTTCATTCTACATCATGAGTGGTACAGAATGGAGCCACGTTTTCGTGCGCATCTCAAGGGCAGTTTTCAATTTGAAAGAAATTGTAAAAGCGTCGTGGATAGAAAACACGCTCAAGCTGTTCCGAGATCTGCGTACCGCGAGCGGCAAATGGTGCATATGAATAGCTCGCCGTTATATCGCTGGCACAAGCATGACGTGTGGCTGTGTTGGCTAGCAGGCTGCGGAGCGAGGGGTCGCTGGTTCAAACCCCCGTAAGGTGGTCTGGAATGACGGCGTCGACATGCAGACGGCGACGGCGACGGTGACGGCGAAAATCAGCCGAGAGTGTCCATATAATTGCTATCGCAATAATAACTTGAAAATCCCGTCACGTACGTCATCAAACCCTTTCCTGCTGACACGCGCGGCACGTACCCGTATACCCCGGGCCGCGTTATGCAGGTATGCGCCACAGGTGACTAGCAGTTTGTATCATCTACCCGTACGCCGCGATGGTGTAGCGCTTACGGTGCTCGGCTGCGGACCCGAAGGTCCCGGGTTCGATCACGGCCGCGACGGTCACATTTCGATGGAGGTGAAATGGTAGAGACCCGTGTACTGTGCGATGTCAGTGCATGTTAAAGAGCACCGATGGTCGAAATTTCCGGAGCCCTCCACTACGGCGTCTCTAATAATCATATCGTGGTTTTGGGACATAAAACGCCAGATATTTATTAGTTTGTATCTACCCTGAAACGGCGAGAACAGACATCGGTAATTTAAATGCGAGAGCTTCAAGAGAAACTGACATCGGCAGCATTCACTCGACGAACGCAAAGGTTATATATCGGGGTCCCAGCAGGAATCGAATTTATGCATTGTGCGTGGTAATCAAGGATTCTACCACAGAGCCACGCCAGTTCTCAAAACTGCTTTGGAAAAAGACCCTATGCAGGCCCAATGTTGGTGAAAAGTCAGTTGTGGTGGCAGTGCTGGCTATACCATTTTATAGAGATCACATATTCTCCTATAATACAGGCGTCACGTCAGGTTAGCGTCAATTGTAGTTAAGCGCCATCCACTGAGGTTGATTCATGTAGCAGTGTCTACGGCTACCATCCTCGCAAGCACAAGCGCTACATATCAGCATTCCGCTTCTGGTGTTGGTAATGCCCATGCTGCTGTTGACATCGTTACGGAACAGTAAACAACTCGTTATGTAAAACATATGCGACTGTTCAATATATATCTCTGTGTTCAACATTTTGTACATATCCTTTAGCATCCTTTCGTAACGTATCGCTCAGTAAAGTTACACCAAAGTCTCTCCGCATGCTTCGCATAACATTGATTCCCATCGTACGTAGATCTGCCGAATCATTTAGGTTGTCTTGTTATTTTCTCTGTAAATAGTAAGAAAATTGGCTGCTAAATACACCAAAACCGAACGTCAATGTAGCAAAAAAGTATCCATGGCGCCAACCTGAAATTTTCGTCGCCTAACTGGGTCCTAGAGCAGCCCATTTGGCGCGAAGTAACCACCCACGGCAACCCTGAAATAAAGCATAAATATCACGACTCGAGCCGGTATTAAACCGAGTCATTCTGCTTGGCAGTCAATCATTCTCTCACGGAGAGCCACCAGAGACTAAAACTCCCTATGAAAGAGACTATGCAGGGGTCACGTCGGGGCAACGCATTTCGAGGTTGCAGTGTTGGCTATCTGCTTTCGTAATATTGTAATAAACATTGACTCCGAGAGTTATAGTCAAACATTGGACGACCATGCCGATGACCACTACTTATAATATACTCGTCATTGCACCGTATCGCGCACTTGGTTGCGATAAAACGGACATCGGTTGAACACGACTGCCAAAATTACGTGGGATCGTAAGCACGTAGACTACACTAAAGTGGTGTCCACGTGCCTGGAAGGCCCACAATATGTTCCCGACTACTATAATTTCCCTAAGACATCAATCCTCCTCGTAACGCATGGCTCAAACAGAAAGATCCGGCGCAGGCTGCTACTCGCCGAGACATGTTACCAACCTTGTTCCATCTAATGCATTTCGATAGGGTGTGGAAGACAGCACATTTCAAAAAACCGTCTAATTTTCAATCTCTCCTTTAATGCAATTCTTTTCGGCGTTTAATGCAGCTGGTGAGTTGATGTAACAGTCGTAAGCTACCAAATCGTGACGCATTAATGCTATTCACCTTCTTTGGGCACGGCTGCGTACATTATGAATTGGTTGCTCTTAATGTTCGACGCTGTATGTGTCACATGTCACATTTAAAGGGGCTGAGCAACACTTCCCCAAGTAATCGTCGAATGACCTCAGTATCGGAGTTTATTGCTTTTGTTCATTGATTTAATATCCGACAAGTACTAGCGGCGTTACAGGGATTGGTCACGCACTTTCTCACTCTTGCATTCTTACTCCGCGCGGTGGTGCACTTGTCTTTTGAACGCGTGGCTCCCTTTCAGTATGATCAGAAGCGCGCTGGTGTAATTATATATCGTGTGTAATTCTAGCACTACAGGGTGCATCGCGGGCAGGTGTCACAGCGCCCCACGGCGGCCACGGCAACTATGCAACTGACTATGCGCCAATCAGCCAACAATATTTACCTCAGAAAGACAAAACTACACACAGACCGTCCCAATCTAGCAGAGGAAGAAGAGAACGAAGAGAACGCGTGCCGATTTAAGATGATGACAGTTTCTGTTTGCACTACCCGGCGCAACGAAAATTTTTAAGCGCTCCGCTTTTAAAACTGCTACCGGAAGTTTTCCAAATCTGTAATTGGAATTCACCTTTGATAAAGTACACGAAGTCATCGTTTCGGTCGCTTCGATGCCATTCATAGCACGGTTTCCTGTCGTTAACAAATCTGACTGCTTTTTGTGCGTGATCACTGAGAACATTTCCCACTCTGACTACCAAGTGCATACGTAGGAGTCAGAGCTAGGATAATGAAGCCCAATTTTGTGTGACATTACTTAGCCGCTTCAGCTGCGGTGCCTACGTTTGTGTACGCAACTTGTTTAGGCTGCTTGTATCGACTTGTGGCAAAAAAGAAGACACATTCAGCTTTGTGGTATTTGGAGCTTTTTCTTAAATAGTGGGAGCTCATTTAAATTTAGTTTGCCGCGTAGTGCTGCACATGACTAACTGCTATTTTCGACGAGTCATTCGAGGTACCGCTGTCCGGGAGGCACGCGACATGTGTAATATTTCTTGGCTGGAATTAATGTACGCGGTAACTGTTTGCCTAAGTATTTTGTGCCAAGAGGGAGAGAGAGAGAAATAAACATTTATTGCGAAACAGTGTTCCGAGCGATGCCCGGTATCAGCCTAAGGTGGGAGGGTTCCCTAGTCCAGGAACCCTCTGGCTTCGACTGCCCTCTTGGCCCTGGCGACGAGTTGTCGCTGGTCTTCCAGGTCCTCGAGGACGAGCTTTGGCCTCCAACGTTTCGATTATGTGGTCGTCGTTCGTTTTTGGTGCTTTTGTTCTTTTCGAGCAACACTGGACATGACTCGCATCAGAATAATGGGTATTTAACTACTGTGTGATAAAGACGAATAGCGTCAAAACAAAAGAATCACCGCAATACCGCCTTCTCTTTCAATCAGCAGAATACTGAGTACGAATCAAAGTTGTGTGAATATGGCGCATTTCCAGACAGTTTATCATGATTCGTGCTTGTAGGAGTACTAGCAGTCTCTTTAACTTGAGTACACACTGAAGGCGTGTGGCCCCATTTTCTATGTCGTAGATTTTCTTGTCCATCGCAAGAGACATGTTTTTCTTTTCTTAACGAAGTCCTGCGTCAATTTGTGGATAAGCTTACGGAATCGTTGGTGCTCCTTCGCTCACTATTTCCATACGGACAATTTTCGTGAAATCAGAACTGGCGGCATGGTGATGAATACATATGGGGCTCTATTCAATAATTATATAGAGATAGCGTTCCTTTCGACAATGCAAACTATTCAAAATACACCACTCTTTACAGTGGGCCTGATATGGTACACAAAAACAACAACCCTTGCAGTCGATTGATAATGTGAAAGTGCGAAAAAATGTCAGGCGAAGTTTGTTCTGATATTGAAAATATTTTTATACGAGTTTCCTTATTGTGACCCTCAATAACAATTGTTTAGACAAACACCAGCGTTCGTGCACCAGTCTTAAGGGTGGTGCTAACGTGTGGTTTCCAAGGTCGCTGAGGCCTTTAAGATATGTTCATGTGTGCTTGAGTAATGCTCCTATATTATCGCGCTTTACCTACTGTGATCCTGATTACATGTCTGCCATTTATTTGCTTTTCTTTCTGCTTCAGCGCATTGAATGTTGTTGTTGTGGCTTCTGAATTTTGGTCTGCGCCCTTGCTTCTTGTGCTGCAACCTCTGAAGTTGTCGCTAGGACTATTGCGTGCGTTAAATGCTTTAATCTTCCTTGAGTGTCTCTCAATAGATTGTGCAGTCGAGTAGTCGACTCCTTTGACAGGATTCAGCGTGTTTCAAAATGTGTTTGACTTTATATAGCCCGAGCAAAGCAACATTGTGAATAAACAAAGAATATCATCACGCATGCTTTCTTTCTTACGCCAGAATAGCAGTTAGAATTGTTGCCGTAGAAATTAGTATGTTTAAATTTGCAATCCCATGAAGCGGTCAGGTTTCTACCTTGTAAAAGGGTCCACAAGTATGTTTGAGCACACAAACCTCCGCTTAATCGCAAAAGACTCCCGCTTAATTACGTCACGCGGTGATGAAATTAATTCATGTGAAACCTCGTTTTCTCGCCCATGTTCATTTTCAGGCGCCCCTGTTAAGGTGCTTCATTAAATGCAACAGCACCCGGTTGGAGAATTCACTCGCGTTGAGCAGGGGCCTATAGTTCACATGTTAAACTGTCCGCATGTTAACTTACCTAAGTCTCTACCTTTTTATTTTTTGCTGTATTATTTCGGCATGCACACTGTCACTGTATGTCACAAGAATCCTCTACTTAAACTTCGTGTTTTACCTTTACAGTCTACAGTGACTTCTTATATTGAGCGCAAGGGTAAGGGAGGAAAGTATGAGCGTCGACTCGGCTCTATGTTTCGAAATGTTAAAACGAGTTCAGACAATGGGGAAATGTATAGATAGACAGGATGATAAATACACGCTTGTGCTTCTAATTGGGCATCTAGCTTGGAGGATGAGGTCAAGACAGGTGTTTTGGGAAGCGCTTTTAGCGTCTGATAGACTGGCCAGGTGCACACAATTGCCCTCAATCCTCCAACATGCGGGTAAAATTCTGGCGCCGACAAATACCTTTGTCAAAATCGCGAAGGCTTACGAAATTTTTCCTCTGGGTATTTGGCAGCAAGGCGTTGCAAACAACCTTCACTGCATCATCAGCTACAGCAGCTACAGCGACGTTTGACTCTGTGAATGTGAGCGTGGTCATCTTAACCAGTCTCATTAACTATTTCAACCGATCGAACATATTCCCAGCACCGGTGTAGCCAACAGATGTCAGGGCAGATACAATTATTCTTGCTTTTGTTTACATCGTTTCCGAGCATTCATTGAATGAAGTTATTTATAATCAGGCATACGCAAACTGTTTCATTTAATTAAATCATTTGATTCTTTCCGCCTTCTTGGGGGGTGCAGTGCGTATTTCATACTGGGTCTAGTCACTATAAGATGGCCCAGTTTTCTTTTCCTGGTAAATACGTTCTTTAGTGAGCGCTTTCTAAAGAACAAGTCCTCGCGCTATGATTATATCAAAAATATTGCGCTCAGTTTGTCTAGCAGCGTTTCGTCATCGTTGCTGAACAAAGAGCAGCGGTGATGCACTGAGCGCCAGGTTCATATAATTGCTTTCTCAAGGTTTTTCACGCGAGAACCTCAAACATCTGTAAAAAAAATTTTGGCAGGTCTTTCGGAAAGATAGATTACTTTCTTTCCATAAGTACATGATCTTATGTAACGTAATAATGGTCAAACACACAGGAGAGAGCAACCATACTAATCAAAAGCCAAAAACTTGCTCATGCCGAAACAACCTGGTTCAATAATTTATCTTCGTACAATGCCTCGAAACCAATGGCAGAAAAAAAATCGCGAAAGACAAACTTAGCCGAAATACATGTTTCTTGTGATGATTCTGGTAAGGAGAAAAGCAAAATTTACATGAGCTCAGACGTTGCGGCAGCATTTCATTAACATACCGAGAGGAGTTTCGAACAACCATTGTCGGGCAAGCGAGAGGATTTGTCGTTGGAATCGCAGTGGCATAATGCTGGGAAGAAGATTTCTTGAACAGCTTAGTTGGTAAATGTGAAGCATGCTGGTATGGTGCTGAGCTACCTCCATAATAATTTCGAGAGTGATTACAGGACAAGAGAAGACACGGGACAACCACCAGCGATGTATCTGTCGTTGTACCGTGTCTTCGCTTGCGCTGTAATCACTCTCGAAATCGAATAGAAACTAGCCCTTACCCACACTTTGCTTCATAATGACACCGCCTCACTCCCCGCAGTAATGCAATTGCGAGAAGGTGTATTGCGTGCTGTTAGCAATTATCGGTAGACTTACTCGTAGCGTTTGTGGGGTTCTAGGAGGTCAACCCTCGCCATCACCCACAGTGGCGGTGATAAGCAGCTTATGGACGCCACTGCGCATGTGCCATCACGTGCTATTGCTTCATAAGCCAGCACAGCGAACTGCCGGCGAACTGCCGTGAGGTGTGCGCGGCGTGCCGTGCGCCGGGGCCAGGGTTAGCGGTACATGCAGGCATAGGCGTGCGCAGGGTTCACCTTCAGGGGGGGGGGGGGGGCGAAGGCTCGTCGCGGCGCCCCCCCTTCCCCATTAAGGCGAAAGCCTTTAATGTCTCATGCTCACGTCCGTCCGGCGTCCGTCCGTCCGTACCCCCCACTGCGCATGCGCCAACCCATTAAAAAAAATAAAAATAAAAACCTTCTCTCCACCTCTCTCTCCTCTAGGCATCCCTCCCCGCGGAGGCCACACCCTCACTTCGCATGCGCGTCCCCTCCCTCTCTCCTCTCCTACGCTCCCCCCTTTCTCCTCTAGGCATCCCTGCCCGCGGCGTCCACACCCCCACTGCGCATGCGCGTCTTCCCCTCTCCTACGCTCCCCCCTCTCTCGCCTCGCGACGCCGACGCAGGCGATCTGCTAGCGAGTTTCTTGGTTGAAAAAACCGACTGCTCGCGCTGCACAACCGTTCACTGGCCACCCCGTATATATGGCAATGGATCTTGACCTGCAAGGTAGTGCCGGTGGGAGATTTCTCCTGTGCGTTGTCGAACGATAAAAAATTCGCAGCGTGCGCGTTAACTAAAAGCGGACTGCGGGTCTCTGTGTCCAGTCCGAGTCTTCTGTCTCTCATTGCCCATTAGCAGCGATTGGGATGTTCCAGTAGGAAACACCGGTCCATCACTGCGTGCTTTGCGCCCCCCAGGTTTATCTCCTGTGCAACGCTGCGATGAGCGCCGCCGCCAGTGTAAGCGTTAGCGCCCGCTGCTTCGCATCTACACATGGTTCCCTTTAGCTGGAGATGGTGTAATCTTTAAGGCGAAAGCCTTTAATGTCTTATGCTCACGTCCGTCCGACGTCCGTCCGAAGTCCGTCCGGCGTCCGTCCGTCCGTCCGTCTGTCTGTCTGTCTGTCTGTCTGTCTGTCTGTCTGTCTGTCTGTCTGTCTGTCTGTCTGTCTGTCTGTCTGTCGTTCGTCCGTCCGTCCATCCATCCGTCTGTCCGTCCGTCCGCCCGTCCGTCCGTCCATCCGAGCTCTGGCACAGAGCCAGGTGGCCGCCGGGATGCGCAGACAGACGCCGGTCGCGTCGGACTCTATTCGCCTCGAGATCTTTGAGTGGCGCCCTATCGCGTGTGACGTCAGGGAGAGGACTCGGATGCAGCTCTTCGCGCGCGCTCGCTACGGGAAGGCTGCTCGACGCTGCCGGCCTGTCTATCCTGCTCGAGTTATTGAAACATTGGTGGGCGAGTTGATAAAGCAATTTGTACTGAATGTTCAAGCAAAATGGCCAGCGAAATCGAGCGGAGTTGCCGTCAGGAGCACGTTCTGTGTCGATTGCTCCTGGTGTCGTCTGCTAGCCATCCATGTGTACATCTGCTTCTATGGTGAATTTTTCTTTTCGGGACTGTTCTATGGCCGTGGCGCACTCAAAGTGACTTTCCTGCCCGTTTTCGATCACTGACTTCAGCGTTCGGGCTTCAGCTTCCATGTCTGCGTTAAAGCGCAATAAATGTGTACCGCATGCTGCGCGTGTTCCGGTTCGGCTCAATTCCTATGTTCGGAGAATGACAAACGACGTGTGATGTCATTCAAATAAATTAAATGGCGTTACCGGCAACAACGTTTGATTAAATTCACATTTTTAGCAGCTGCTGTGTAAGCGCGTCGTAAGTTCTTTAAATTGAAACACGAAATAAACAGGGTGAGTCTAAAGGAGATGCCCGACGGGGATATGAAATAGTGGTAGGTTGTTCGGAGTGATTTTCTTTTCTTTTTGTTGTTTTTTGGCAACATATTTTAATCCTTACGCTAATAAATCGACGTTTGTTCACTCGTTCACGGTGGTCTGAAAATATGCTGAACAGAATTAGTGTAACCATACCAACGTTGATAAATACAAAGCTTTCGCATCGAAAGTCGTAAGAAGATGTATTTGCAGTAAAATACTGTAAATCAGTCTCAACGGTCGACTCCTGATAGGTCTTGATGCGATCAGTGTACTAAAAAGACTCGAGTTTCTTATGCATTTGCCTAAGTTGACTCGAAGGCGAAAGCCATCTTTTTCTTGAGTCGATGTATTGTTCGTTCGCCGCCCCCCCCTCCGAATGCTTTCTGGACGTAACGTAGTTTTGCACTGAAGCTTTCTACACATCACCTGGTTTTGCATCGCCTCCGAGATCGGCCCACCAATCACGGAGGCAATGCAAAGCGACGATGTCATGTGATCACGTAATCATGTGACGTGACGCTATGACGTCACAAATTTCGGCGGTCTGGGATGTCATGATGACGTCATTTTATGTGATGAATTTTCGCATCACTCGTGTTGACGCTGGCGACGGGAGACGCCGACGGTCAATTTTCGCATTTGATGAGGAATCTAAGGCTCTTACCTTGAAATATTCAATTTTGTTACAGCATGGTAAAGAATAGCAATAATCAGCCACAGGTGCCAAAAGAATGGTGGGAAAGAGCTCTCTTTATCTCCGCCTTCCTGGACACATTCGCCGATTTTTCCTACTGTTTACCAAGCTGTACTATCGGTGTCAAATAAAACGCGAACACTGCAGCGGATCGCGTTGCCCAAGTATTAGAAATATAGTGCGCGCCATCCTGTCATCACCATTGACAGGCTCGTACAGTCGATTAGGCAACACTGCGCGATCGAAAACATGAATGTGACTCATGAGCGTATCTATCTCTAATCATAAGGGTCGAACTGTGCCACGCGCACCAACTGTACCACGCGCACCACTGCTGGCGTTTCATTCCGAGCGATCTTATTTGCATCCAGCTCGCCCAATCTATGCTAGTGGTACGCAGTAACCCGTTGGTCGATGAAGTTATCGATTTCATTTTGTCGGCTGTCGTGTCTGCACAAGCCCACATGACAATTGGGGAGTGGAGCGTGAATTTTCGTACAACTCAAGTCTGTTTACACAACGCCGATTTTTGCGAATAAGCCGCAAAATTGATCGCGCTTCTATTTCAAAGCAACCTAGACTCTCTTTAACTCACTTGGCGGGGGCGTTCGCGCTTTCACGTAAGCTATTTCAACGCCATCCAGCCCAGTGAGTGACGCTACGAACTCGGGGGCATGAACCTGACCGCGATGGCTGTGGGTATATACAGAAGATATGTTAAATGTTAACGTTTCTTAAACTCCTGTAATGCTAGCAGTAATCTCAAGAAATATCATTAGAAGAAAGTGCAGCTATACCTCGCGACAACTTTCTGTGGCAGCACAGCCAAAGCTACGAAGCAGAATAACGCACTTTTTTACTACGCGTCTGCATGTAGTCCGCGAACGCTAACTTTTATATACACGTAGCATAAAAGGAAACATAAAAACAAAAGATGTAGTTATTATGCTCAAGATCCTTCGCAGTGTTATCAAGAAAACTTATTCCGTGCGGGAGTTTCGTTTTTTGCTGTTTCTAGTTTTCTGGTTTTCTGGTGTCATTTCACCTTTTTCCTGTCCCGGTGAACAACGATGGCGTCGTTCGGTTGCAGCAAGTTCACATCATGGCTTGTGAGCGAGGATGAGTGCGCGTTCGCTAGGTGATCTGTATTCATCGAGCAGAAGGAAAAGAAGACAGCTGTGCGTCGTCAAATATTTTGTTCCCCGCCTATGCTATCACCGATAAAGAAGTTGTGTGTGAGTGATACCGTCAGCGCAAGTGGGTCTCTCATCGCGATAGCCGCCTTGAAAGTGACACCGGCGACTTGTCAATGTTCAGCAAGACGAGCTGCTTGAAAGCGATATTGCGATTGGAAACTGTACGTAAAAAACAATGACCCTTTTCATAAATTGCGTTCCATGCGTGGTCGGTATTTCGGTTGCCTGATATTGCTGATACAATAACGCTAAAGATCGCGTACTTTAACACTGTACCCGTCGGCGTCTACGGCGGGAGCGGTTCTTGGCGCTTTGACATGACAGCGATGTTGGAGGATAAAATCCCCAGTGAAAAGTTTCGCCTGGACAACAGGCGCGTTCATGTCTATTATGCCGCTAACTGCCAAAACAGCGTTCTTAGACGAGTAAAGAGTGCGTTTCACCCGCTTGGATTTACCACGGCCGTGGATTTACGAACGTGAGACGCCCGCCTGTGATCAGTCGTGGCCAAGATATCTGCGACCCATCGATGACGCGTCCACAAACAAATTAACGTGAGCGTCTCCAGAAAGTTGTTGCGTCTCCAAAAGAAGGAAAACGACGATACCGACCCTGTATTCACCGACATTTAGGACATGGTTTCTTGTCATTGCGTTGAATTTCCTATCACACAGTTCCTGCTCGGCCGTGAGCCCCCCCCCCCCCCCTTCCCCCCCCCCCTTTTTTTTTTCAAAAATAAAGCTGACCGCTTCAATAAAGCCGCTTCCTCTGTTCCTTAGCAATAAAGAATATTTTATTCCTTTGAAAAAAACATGCAACCAAGCAAATGGAAGCATTACTGCATGGTGCTCACTTTACACGCGAGCTTGAACCGCTGGCAGATTAGCCATGCTCGAATTCGCAGAAGAACACAGCAATGATTCCACGTATTTTTTTTTTTCACTGCTGCGTTCATAAGTATCTCAAGGCTTGTCATAGCTTTCGATTAAAGCTACATATAATCTATCTGTTAATACATTATTTCAAAAATAGCATCATAAACCTTGGATGTTCGTGCGAAAACGTACATGCTGGGTGCGCTTCCGAAACCGAAACAGAAATCGCCCGCAAACGGACTACTTGGCGCAGTAACACATGTGCAGAAGCTCCGCCCACGTACCTTTGGCTGTGCTGCCACAGAAAGTTGTCGCGAGGTATAGTAGTCGAGGAACGCCGTGCGACGCGAGCGAACTATAACGAAAATGCTGCTGTTTCAGCCAGAGCGTAGCAGACGACAAAAGCCGAATCCCCGCCCTTGCGTCACCGGAGCGCCGTTCGCAGCGCCGCCATCGGTCGCACACGAGGCGAATAGCGCTCGCGCTTTGCTTGCGTAGCGTCGCTGTGCCCAGAGTTTGCAATCATTCTGACCGACGCCCTCTCAATGGACCCAGGCATTCACGGAATACACTTTTCAATTTACAAAGGTTCCGTCAATTTAAGAGCTGGAACGCGGATGGCGTTTGCACGATGCGCAAAGCGCGAGAAAGTACTAACGCATGCGAACGGAGGAAGATGAGTCTCGCGTCTCGCTGTGATTCGCGGTAAAAAAATTAAAGAAAGTACGCACCCATTCGGTTTGTGTGTTATCCCACTGAGAGTGTAAAAAAAGACATGGCATAATCAGTGGAATGGCCACACGCTTTCTCCGAACACACTTTGCAATGTACAAAGTGTCCTTCAGTTTTTTAAGTCAATGTATGGGGCAGACTTTGCGTCCCCCCCCCCCCTTCTTAGGTGACTAGGGGGGGGGGGCAGCCGCCCCCTCTGCCCCCCTTGTGCGCACGCCTATGCATGCAGGCACGGAAGTGGTGCGCGGAATCTGTAGCGAACATTGTTCTGATGTGTTGCTGTTTCGCCGTAATATTTTTAAAGCTGTCTTTGTACTAATAAATTGAGTTATCCCGACGTTCACGAGCGGCCCTTTTCCTGGAGTAGACACCGAACCCCACACGTTAGATTACACTAAATGAAAGCAAACCAAAACTTAACTTACTTTGCATAATACGACTACTACGCGAAGAATATACAGAAAGGAGTGGTATGTATGGTCGGGAGAGCTGTAATGGGACACTGTCTCCGAAAGGGGCGAAGTTTTCTTGTTCCGATAGCCGATGGCATAACGTGGTGGTAAAAGCACAAAAATGGCATTAAAGCTGCGCTGCACTGATGCATTGCAATGAATGCGTACCGTTATAGGACAGAATTACAATGAAAAGTTTTAATCAGAAGCAGGATCACGTGCTTCATTTTGAGTGCTACCACAAGCGTGAGCATCACTTGCATAAAACGAGACAAACTTGACATTTCTGGATCAGACGTCTGCCGCCCAAACGAAAGTCATCCTTTTTCGACTTGGGAGTTCACGCTACGGTCCGCCGGGTAAATCGCGCTCGGACACTCCAGCCCGTTGCCCAGTGGCGTGCCTGGCATCGCCTGCGGGTGACATATGGGCCCATTTTCTTCCATACTTGGGCGCCCGTTAACCGTGGTCACGTTTTATTGATTACAGCCGCCCGATGGGAGTTAGGCATTTATTCCCGCCGTTATGGGGGGGGTCTGCATGCTTCCACGTGTCTTCCTCGAAACTGTACGTACTGACTGCAATGATACCATTTGCACTGATTGCTTTCGTTAGCGAAACTGCGATTGCCGCGCCTCTGTGTGTAACTACGAACTGCGCTGACAGGCTATTGATAGTCGTACGTGACGCATTGTTTTTTCCTTAACAGCCCCATCGCTGACAGTGAGACGGGTGCTGTAAATATTCGGTGCATGAATACGGTTTGCCTACTCACTTATTGGTAATGGTGCAATTCAGATAAAAAAAGTCCCAGAAAGCTACTCTCCCGGTTTTAGGTTTCTCGCTACTAAACACGACAACAATCCTCAGCGCTGAAGCTAAAGGCTGCAGTTGAATGATGGAACATGCTTATGCATTTGTCTCAGAATTAAACGTTTGAAAAACGTCCGATCCAGGTGCGCCGTGATGATGGCTGCCGGTTCGATTCTGGCTTCCTGTTGTTTTTCAACGTCTACTTCATAGTGCGAATATGGGAGAGCGCCTGCTGAGACCACTGTGAAGCCCGCGACATCTATCTCAGGCGTTCGATGCCGCACCAACTGTGTTGCAGAAGCATGAGTTAATGAACGAGTGCAACCAACAGAGTAAAACAGAGCGTAATGGCATTCACTCTGCAGCTGATCATATATGCTATAAAATTCGAACACGTCTTGGTCATGGATTACAAGACTTGAAGGTGTACAACTTGCTGTAGAAACTTTGCTACTGAGTGGCTTTAACGACGTCAGGGCTATTATGACTGCGTTACAGAAATTCATTCAAGCAACCAGAATATTACGTTGGTAGTGCTATACCGACCACTGAAAATTTTTTTTCTGTTTCTTTTCAGTGCTTTTCCTATGGCTTTTTGAATTATTTTACATCTTTTCCCTGTTTATTTGCTTCGCGTTTCCACTTATCTCTCCTTTTCTTTTATGGAACATAGCGTTTACATTTCCCTTTATAGATCAATAATTCATTCGTTCATTCACAAAACTTTATTAAGAGTCGACAGTGCGGCCAATTCACCTCGTGGGCATGAGCCAGTCTTCGCTTGGCCACAGAACAAAACAAGCCCTCGCATTCGAAACGTCGAGTACAGAATCGACGAGAAAGTACTCAAGCATCCATACAAAAAGAAAGGATAAGGATTCGCGCACGCCACCTCTGATGCGGTGCCGACTGCAAATATAGATCCAGCACTATTCCGATTTTCGAGTAATTATCCCATCCCCACAGGTTTCGCCAGCTGTATCAAAAGTAAAGCTAGTATTTTGAGTACCGATGTGGGCTTGTTAGTTATGCATCAGGAACGCCTTACCTGCAGCGTGACATTCGGAGAAAACAACGCAAACAAGTGGCCGTGCGTATGTTCTCTTCATATGCATCCTTGTGTTTGTGGGGCTGCGGGTGGTGCACCCCTACATCTTGTGCGTTTAACTACGCAAATGTTTTAATAAACATCACTTGATTATCTGCATAAGCCATTTCTGTAACTTATAGTTGTTTTAAAGCCTTAGTCTTACGAAGATAAGGCACTTTGTGCATCCCACAGCGAACCATGCGTCACCTGTATGGTCGAGTTTTTTAAAGGGCCCATCAACAGGCTCCGACTTTTTTTTTACACCCCCCCAAACAAGCTCGCTAATTCGTACAGTAGACCGCGGCGATCACGTTTTCCGAATATTACAGCGCTGCGAACCGCGCAGACCCTCCATTTCAAAAAACAATTCCCGCGTTTCTTTCCTACACCTGACCAATCCTCCTTGTACGCGCAGTGACGCAAAGTCGCCGATCGACGACTTGACGCGGCACTGAGCTCGTCGATTGGTCCTTTGCCCTACGAAACGGCGCCTTGGCCCCGCGGTGATGCAGTTTCGGCCGCGCAGTACGCATTTTCATTTTCCTGTGCTGCCCTCTGCCGTTTTGTAGAGCCCGAGACTACCGGGAGAAGCGGTATTTCCAGAACGAAAGCTTCCGAGATAGAGAGGTGTCTCGCTACTTTACCGCAAGGCGAAGAATGCTCTTCGCACCGCGCTTGCTCCCCGCGCCGCTATGACACGTGCTCATTAGGGGGGAACCCTACCCGGTCGTTGGCTGCGCGCCGATGAAGTATCACTGACGTCGTGTCGCGTTGCCGAAGTGGGCGGAGTCATGACGACGGGCTACGCCTCTCCCCTCCCTACGGCGGAGAAGGGTGGCGAGGCCACGCGAAAATTTGAAACCAGCTGAAACGGATGTTCTAACCCCTGTAACTTTCTTATTATAGCACGTATTCGCAAAATTCTTGCGGCAGCATGTTCACATGGCAAAAGTACGCATATTTCTCTTGATAACAATTTTTGGACCTCGGGGTTGTTTACTGGCCCTTTAAGAGCTGAGCTCTTCTTGTTGGCGCCGGGTAGTGCGAACAGGAAGAATCATCGTCATAAAACGGTACGCGCTCACTTCGTCGTCTTAAGGGGAGATGTTACTCGAAAAACAGAAGCTTTTTTCCCCCAAAATTACAGGATTTTTTTTGTTTTACCTACTTCCACAAGTTTAGTTTCTCTGCTGTCATGACAAAAAAAATTAAGGTTGTAAGTAAATTCGCAGTAGATTAAAATCGCTTTTAAAGAGCACAAGCTGGCTATTTTACTAAAAAGAGCTCATTGCCTAGAGTCGCGTGGAAAATGTCACCTGGCTGCTTGCCATTGCATTTCACATGAGGAGTTCACCGAAGCCACGTAATGAAAATAACCATGATTCCGAAGCTCCCATGATGGAAAAAAAGCATTTAAAAAGCATATCTTATCCACATAGATGAGCTTTCATTTACGTTTAAAATGCATTTTTCTCAAGATGCAATTTTGAGCAACTTCTTGAGTTTGGACATAATGTTTTGGTACTTCTAATGGCCAGATCAGGATGAAATTTTGCCCACATACTCGTTAACACTTGAAGAGTGCAATCATTTCCTTTAAAACGTGACATCGCTTATATATTAATTATGAACTTAAATTAAGGAATTAATATAGGCTGAGCATTTTAACACTTTTAAAATTACAGTTTGTCTTGTTCATTAAAATGTCTTTACATGTTTTCTTGTTAGTTATTTGCATTCTACAGTTAATGTGGAGAAATATCAGCCATTAATGGCTCATAACCATAAATATTTAGTGGCAGAAAAAGTGTGTGCAAAAAAGCAATATTTTACACAAATTATTGGTACAAAACGAAAACTGTGCAACTTACTATAAAACTAGTTACATATGCGTAGAAACCTATGTGAACAGTATAAATTTCACTGCCTTAGGCTGCGGATTAAAGGAACTTTTTTTTTTTTGAGTAGCATCTTTTAAACGTCGGTTTCGCTTCCGGAAGGCGTGCGCTGATTCGTACGGAGTGGAATAAAACAGCTATGATTGGCGAGTCTATGACGTGACTAAAAATCACCTAATACCACGAAACAACTAGTTACCGGAGAAACATAAAATAAGACCTAGTCCCATGACATTATGAGAAACTATAGTTACGTGAATAAAATCACGTAACAGCATTCAACTAGACACATGACAAAAAACCCCGTAACGTCACGTAACGAAAAATCACGTAGCTTCACGTAACTAGTCGCGTGAAAAAAAAATCACATAGCCACTCGCAGCATTTCGTGATGTCACTAAGCATCACGTAACATCAAGTGACAAGTGATTACATGACTAAAATCAGTGCAGCAATACTTAACAACTAGTCAGAGGACTAAACTCACGTAACATTGCGCGAAACCTCTTCACGTAACTAAAAACCACGTAACAGCACTCGGGTGACTGAAAAATCACGTAGCATCACGTAACATTTAGTCACGTAATATGACGTTACAACTCAAAACATGACTAAAATTGCGTAGCATCGCGTAAATCTAGTCACGTAACTACCATCACGCAACTTCGCTCAATAATTAGTTATGTGGCATGTTCCGGCCATAAACTACATAACAACTAGTCACCTGACTACAGTCACGCAACATCACGTAGTAGCTAGTCACGTGACGTTCTTGCCAAAACCACGTGACACGCACTCGATGTGGGGAAACGACCAATACCGGAGAACAATAGCCAAGTCTAGCCTTACTTACACGGCTGGCAAGTATTTCGCATCTCTAGCAAAAGCTTGGCATTACTAGCGAAACATAGCCAAATCGAATACTGGCGCCGCTGTTTATTTCAGCCTTACGGCACTAGTGGAAGCTGCGCACTTTGCTTGCTTACCTGAATTTCATTTTTACATTTTCTGCACTGGTAGGCTGTTGCCAATGTGTGTAAAGAAAAAAAATTGAGATGGAAAAAAAAAAGTACAGTGATCCGGCTTGAACGAACTCGTCCGGAAACAACATTCCTGGTTGCATACATTCGAAAAAAAAGTCATTGAACAACTCTCCTATAGCTCGCCTACAAATCTGACGCTTTGTTTAATACTTCTTTTTTTTTCTCCGCCCGTAGGTGCCCTGCAGTTTCTCTCATGAAATTCCCGTAAAAAGTATGTTTGTCCTTGTTTTGCTAGAGCACGCTCTTCGCACTGCAATATCTCCGTTCACAGCGCCCAATCCCCAGCAGCTCAACTGTTTGCTCGAAGCTCTAAAACGAACGGGTGCCCGACAGTGATATTATGGAATGACTGGGGCTTCGCACAGAAAATTGCTTTATACATGGCAAAATTTCGAAGCCCATACAGATGGAACGTCACCGCTTGACGACAGACGACACTCTGCGGAACTACAAACTAACGATAGAGCGTACATATAGACGCTTCTGCAGTCTACTAGAGTGCTCGCTCACACGAAGTAAAAAGCAAGTCGCGGGGCTCAGCAGCATGATGCGAAGAATGAAGCTCGTAGAATGAAAATCCATAGGAATTCACGGGACTTACAGGCTACACTGTAATGTTGCATTTTGCTACATGTAACTACTTTGAAAAATCAGGCGCTGTCACTGCTGTTTGGATTTATTTCAATTCCTGGAGTCCCTGACGGCGTCCAGAGTTAGCTGGGAGCGACACAGCGATCGGCAACCAAGCGCTGTAGTTTGTTAATTCTTCTAAAGTTTTGCTACATTTTAAAAATTGCGTTTAACAGTGCCAAGGTAGCGATTAGTAGATCTTGTCTCCGGGCATGATGCCCTTCAATTTTATTTTTCGGAAGTTAACAGCGCCGTGACGTAAATATGTAGAGGGTAGAGAAGTGGGATACACAGCTGCAATATTTCAGCACTCACTCCGTCTTGTTTGTCGTTTGTTTGTTTTTTTTCTAGGAGCTGACGGAGCGAGGGCGCCCAAATGCAAAAACGTCGCTATGTTCGGCTGTCACGTGAATACCTTCTGTGGCGTGTAATCAAGACGAATTAACCAGCTCACAAATGAAAATAATGTTGGCTGTTGGACCATTGTTATATTCGCCTGTTTCGCCTGCTCGATGTTCATTAGTATATTTAACATCGAAGCTGTTTTGCAAATAGTTTTTTTTTTTTTGTGAGCAGATGGTATAAAAATTGGGGGGACCCTTAACCTTCGCCTTTAAGAGTTGAACGCGATAGCGATATCCTGTCCCTAGTGCGTACTTCAATCACTTAGTGCATACTATGTAATGGGTAGCATGCTTTAAACCAGGAGCAATTATGCGCGGCAAATGTGGGAAATGTTTTCGAACTTGCTATGCACCCACTACGTGGTGTTAAGGGAATACGCGCAGTAAGGTGTGTGCCGTTTGTAATGGGTGGCTGGCTTTAAACTATGAAATCGTTCAGATCCAGCTTTCACGGACATCGGCGTTTAGTTCGCGTGTCTTCCACCACGTGCCGCATGACTTTTATCTTTTGAATCTCGCGCGAAGTCAAGCGTTGCGTCAAGGCAAGAAAGAAAAGGAAAGAAACAAAAGAAAAAAAGTTCAGAACACACAGCTTCACGACTTGGCGTGGCCTGCCGCGTTCGTTGCTAACGGCGACAAAGATAAGACCGGCGAGCTGCAACGTTAAAGTGGTCATTCCCCGATCCTATGGCAACGACTCGTTTTACGCATCAGAAAAAGAAAACGGTGCCCGACTGCACCGGGAATTCGGAAGGGCAGCCAAACGTATTCATTTATTCCCTTCGCATTTCTTTACAGCAAGTATGTTATGCCCGCCGTTTGTCCGGTTCGCGATGTAGAGAGGAAACCATGATCCTGCCGGCGCGGCCACGTCAAGCAAAATTAAGAACAGCTGTGCCTAGTTAAACCAGTGTAACCATAGACAAGCCTTATTTAGCCATGTTGAGCATTGTAAAACCTAATTAACTACGCATACCTAAGCTAATGAAATCACACCTCAAAAAGCCCTAATTTAACCGAGCTGAGATTCTCGTATGCCTAGTAATGCCGAACTATGTAAGATGCGCCGAGCTTAGCCTAATACTAATTGAGACAGAATATAACTAGTGGTAGCTCGACTAATTAGCTAATTAAGCTTCCTTCACATGGGATGGAAGCTAATCGAGACCAAGCCTCGAATTTGCAAGTTAGGCCAATTTATCTAATTAAGGTAAGTAAGGTACTTGGTGCTGTGATTGCCAAGCGATTTCCAATGAAACCCGATCGATACCTATCCGATAGTCGTTAATCGCAAAGTGATCGCGTGAACACTTCGTGCATGGACGTGTGAATGAACGTGTGTCTATAGTCAAGCCAGGACCAGGCGAGTGCCGACCAGCTCTGCTCTGCCCCAGCCTTACGCGACTCAGCGCGAGCTGCGCAAATTTTTTACCATGTTGAAAGGCTCGGCCGATGACAGATCTTGAAGCAGTTGGCGCACATTTAATGACTTGACAGTCGAATGATAGCATTTCGCAATGTTAACTAGTTCGGTTACTTAGCTTATAGCGTCTGCTTACTTTTCGTCCCCGTGTTTTCCGAGCTTTTTTTCTACTGATTAGGCTTCTCTGGATACACAGAAAGCGGTTATACTTCTTATAATAATTGTTGGGGTTTTGCGTCCAAAGAACGCGATATGAATGTGAGAGATGCCATATTGGAGGGCCCCCGATAGTTAGACCACGTGGGGTTCTTTAACGTGCACCTAAATCTGAGCCCATGGGCTTCTTGCATATTGCGTCCATCGAAATGCAGCCTCCGCGAACTAACATGGTGCTACCAAACGTGCGGTTCAAACTACAAAGTACGGCCGCGGCGGCGCATTTTCGATGGAGGCGGAAATGCTTGAGGCCCGTGTGCTTAGATTCAGGTGCACATTAAAGAACCCCCGGTGGTCGAAATTTTGAGAGCGCTCCACTGCGGCATCTCTCATCATACGGTCGTTTTGGGACGTTAGACCCCAAGAATTATTATGACTATTAAAGTACAAAGTAATCGTTCTAGAAGGTCTTGGCTCGCGGTACACACAAATCGGCAGATAGCACACATGATGACGCACGTGCGCTAGCGCTACAGATTTGCCTGTCACCGGCTCCAAAAACACTACCTAAAAAATTGTGGTTGATCCCTCTGATATAGGAATCGGCATAACACACGAAAGTGAAACATGTCTTCACAGAAGTAGTTGAATGTTTATTGCCCATTGATATATAATATCTGTTGGTGTTTAGTGGCTACAGCACCCTTAAACGTTGATGCACCCATGTTGGCGCGTGGTGACAACCTCCATCACGATAACCAACGACTCGCGACCGGGATACATTTTTTGGAAACACTGCATTGCACGCACCGGAGCATCGCGCAAATCACACATGAACCACAGGCGTTCGCAAACCGTGGAACAGGTTTTCACTAAATCGTTCTGTGAACTCATGGTCCGCTGCAGCGAAGGGTGCATGATTTAAGGGTCAGCGACCGTCCTGTAGGTGTGCTTGGCATGCGCCGTCGTGTTACCGAGCAGCGTCCGGCTGGTGGGTCGCTTCGGCGAAAGTACGATCATTTCGGTCCTGCTTCGGTGAGTGTAAGGAAACCAGTTGGGTCACGATGCGCTCAACTTCGGAAACGCGAGAGGCAGAGTTCTCAGCTTCAGCCGTGAACGCGCGAAGGCCTCCCGCTCCCTCCTGGTACAGTGAACTAGAATACTTGTTCTAGTACACTGTACTCCTGGCGTGTCCCTCGCTGCACCAAACTGCGCGACATTCGCCCGTCGACGCCGTTGTCTTTCTGGGGCGCTGAATGCAGCAGTTCTCGTAGTCGGTGCCGTCGCACTCCTATCAGTAGATGGCGGAGTAACACAGTCATGGCATATGGAAGCTGCGCATGTTAGCACAACGCGAAAGGCAAAGTACGTAACTGCGTCGTCGCCGAGTCAAATCAGCGCGTATAGCGCGGCGCAGTTACAAAGCTCGTGGCCTCCGAAATTAGCTGCAGAAACATCGGAAGTGATTGCGGAGGCCACGCTCCGATGTGCTGAGTAGAGCCAACGCTACCTAGGTGGCGTTGGTAGGGTGCATTCATGCCAGCGTTCGTTCGAATGCTGGCGTCGAGGCGCCGTAGTACTGATACTACAGAAGCGTGCACTGTCGGTGCTCGCTGGTGTAATTATGCAGTACTTCTCTTCTGCGTTCGTAGGTGGCGGCACCACCCCAACAAACCAAGAGCGCAGGTACATGGAGAAGGAGTGTGAGATATATAAGGCGCGTCTGAGCAGCTGTCCCCAAATGCGTTTGTGGCGCAGTTGGTTGAGCGCCCGGTTTCTATAGCCGCGGACCGAGAGGTCATGGGTTCAATTCCCGGGTCTCCCAAATGTGTGAAACTTTTCCTTCTGTTTTCTTTCTTTGTATTCTGTTCATGTAAATTTTAAGAACGTCACATCCGTGACGGAAGTACGTCTGTGAAGTCTTGGTGGACCCCGGCATAAAACACTTTCGTGTTAATATCATCATTCGAACGCCCTCTGGTATGATTTTTTAATGAACGAACATTAATAATAATAATAATAATAATAATAATAATAATAATAACAATATCTGGGGTTTTACGTGACAAGACCACGATATGATAATGAGGCCCGCGGTACAGGAGAACTCCGGAAATTTTGATCATCTGGCGTTCTTTAAGGTGCTTTGACATCGCACAGTACATGCGGTCCTCTACCATTTCGCCTCCATCGAAATGCGACCACCGCGGCCGGGATTGAACCTGCGCCTTTCAGGTCACCAGCCGACCTCCATAGCCGCTATGCCGTCGCGGCGGCATATCTACAGTGTCTCCACAGCCACCATTGTCCCTCCCCCATGAAAAAAAAAAACGCATGGAATAAAATTTTAATAAAAAGAGTTCAAGGCAGGGAGCTACCATCTCTCCAATGCTATTCACCGCGTGTTAACAGGAGGTTTTCAGAGAGTTGGATTGCGGACAGCATGCGATAGCAGTTAAAGGAGAGTAGCTTAGTAACATGCGATTCGCTTGCGATATTGCCATGTTTAGTATCTCGGGAAAACTATTGCAAATCATAATTACTGAATTAGACAGGGAAAGCAGAGCGGTGGGTCAGAAAATTAATATGCAGAAAAATAAAGCAATGTTCAGCAGTTTCCGAAGAGAAGAGTGGTTTGCGATGCCTATGAAAACACTGGAAGTGGTAAAGGAGTAGCCCTACGTCTGTTTAGGGAAGGTGATCGCACAAGTGACACGGCTCAACACAGCGTCATACAGACCTCAAACAGCCGAGGGTTCTCACCGGTCGATATTGTAAAAAAGAACAAAAAAGAGAAAAGGACGGCTCAATTGCCTAGTTTTTGGGTAGACTATGGCTTGCTGAACAAGATCACTCGTAAGGACACCTATCCCTAGCCACTAATAGACGACGCCGCGACTGCCGGCATGGAGCACAGTTTTTTTTTCTCTCTCCTTCTATTCGTTGGACCTGCGCTCCGGCTGCTTGAAGCCCCGATGGCTGAACTTGACCACCGCAAACCAGCCTTAGTTATATCCGATGGCTTATATGAATTTATTGTGACGCGATTCGGGCTGTGCAACGCGCTTGCAACATTTGAACGCATGATCGGCATCCTTCGCGGCTTCAAGTGGCAGAGGAATCTCTACTACCTGGATGGTACTCTGATCTTTTCAGACGGCTTTGCGACACATCTACAAAAGGTTGAAGCTGTCGTCATTAGTATCAGCTGTAATGGTATTGAGGTAAACTTAAAGAAGTGTTGCTTTGGCGTACGAAAGGTGCTTATTCTGGGCCGTCTTCTTCCGAGATGGCGTCCTTCGGATCCCACGACACTTCGTGCTACTGCTACGTTTCCTAAACTCACAATGAAATACCTTCGCAGCTCTCTATGCCTTTGATTTTATTTTACACGTTTCATTCGCAGCTTCCTCACAATTATAGCGCATTTGACTGACCTCCGCAGCGGCTGCGACCTTTGAGCGAAGTCACATGCGGCGATGCATCCAGAAAACTCCGATGAATTCTTACTTCGCCTCCAATCTTGCGACATTTTCATTTGCTCGCCCCATATTAGAGAGAGAGAGAGAAGTTTATTATGACAGAAAAGCTGAGAGCACTCAAAATGAAATTCACAAGGACACTAGCGGTGTTGTGTTCGGCGCTGTGCTTGCCCATCGTAAACGCGGATTTGACGAGTTAGTTGTTGCTTACAGGGTTGCCGTTGGTGGCATTTTGCGCCAAATTGGCTACTTTTGGACCCCGTTGGCGACGAAAATTTCCAGAATCTTGTGGTTTTACTTATTCAAAATAGCTTTACCATGTTTGTTCTTTCGAACAACCTTACTAGAAGCATGAGCGCGTCATTTTACTTATGCAAAAACATCTTTCGTGCTTCCATGAATGTAATGCTCCTGAAATGCAAGATTTTCTCAGCACCCTGCAAACAAGCAAGATATCCTGCACGTGTCGCAGCTTCCAGCTAGGAACGACTGCATTTGCAGCGTGGAAATGAAGTAATAAATAGTGAGATTTTTACGGTTAACTCTAATCTGAATATTAACACAAGTGCCTTTCACTGTCTTCGAATGTCCACCCATAGCTCATTTCTGGTACCCTGCTTTGCTGAGTTTCTGTAGCTGAGCAGCCATCTTCATCTATTCGGGATTCCACAAAAACACGGTCTACAACACGCATAATTTCATTGTTTATCTGAACCACGCCGTATTTTCCTGTTGTACAAAATCGTTGTTATATATGTTTAGTAAAAGAGCAGCATGCTTTTCGTCGTTTACCATGTAAAGTGGTCAGTGCTGTATCGAGTAGGTATGTGCCATAACGGCGTGCTGGAAGCTCTCCTTTAGTAGAGGTGAGAAATACGCATGTTGACAGCTTGGGAGCAGAGAGTAGACTCCCGTATATTTACAAGTAAAAAAAGCTGAAAACACGTCATGTGATGCCATGTGACGCAAT
>JALIZH010024315.1:0-35088 GCA_030522465.1 Rhipicephalus appendiculatus
CCCTCTTTGCCTTACGTGCTGTTCGACTTTTAGATGGGCCACACACATCGCCAGCGGTGGGCGAGAAGACGGTATTCTGGTGTCCAGTTGGAACAATTCCAGGTTTAGAGAAAGCCCCTTTTAGGGCATAGCACCGGCATGTTTTGTTCTTTTTTTTTTTTTGCGTGTTCTGCTTCTCATCGTCTATCGCGGGAAATTCCGGCGATGGCAGTGACTTATTTGAAGCATGCCCGTCCTCGGCTCAGCCGTGGAAGTGCCTATAACATGTGTAGTAACGTAAAAGGAGATCACCTTTGCGCTTTACGCGAGAAATAGAAAGTTGCAAATATCTGCATCAAGTAACAACCATTGCTAGAGTTCAGTGCCACTGCGCAGCTACAACGAAGATACGTCCTTTAGGCAAATCTTTTAGCAGTGGTAATAGCAGCCGAACATAAAGCATGGCGAAGCGATAGCCGAAACGCTAAGTGCACGTGTCAGAGGTGTACGAAGCCCTGCTTTTTTTTATACGACATAGAAAATGTGGAAGACCACTCATAGTTTGCACTTCGAACTTATTATACTAACTTGTTGTTGCTCGATGTAAGATTTACCTCTGTTGCCTTCCCGCTGTTGCCGCTTCTTAAATAAGACACCTTTACGTAACACCATACATCGGGCGTCCAGCGAACCGATGGCAAAGCCGTACTCGACATTCAGCGCGCCTGTATACTGTGCAGCAGTGCGGACGTAGGAAAAGAAAAAAAAAACAATACTGAAGATAGGGGGAGTAGACATATACATACTCTTCGTATTTGAAGTGCACTTCGTAAATAACAGACAGAATGCGTGTCCTTTTTTGTTATGCATTAAGGAAGTTGAGCCTGTTTGTATATGATTATTGGTTCTTTTTAAAGACGGGAGCACAATGTAATTCATTGTCCTGCAATTGAATATTGCTTTGCTCATCTTCATAGCGTGTGAAATTGAGGCGTTATCTAAGACTTTCGAGCGGTCTCCGCCTAACGGGCGAAAATTTTTATTTCGCTTATGTAAATTTTTCTCGTATTTTTTGATTACGTTGATAATACTACTATTACAGTGTCGGGCCTTTGGCGCTCTTGTTTTGTAGCATGTACGAAACAACCACGAACCCCACCTTCGGACTGTGCTACTGCATCTTCTGCTCCAACTTTAACGCTTCGAAGATCTCCTATCAGGCGAGCAACTTGCCTGTTGACGGTGAGCGAAACCTCTACTTGCACGATACCTTGCCGATATGCCTGCAGAACTAGAGCAGAAAGTGGCAAATCTAAAATTGAAAACGATCACGGAATATGTGTCACATGTCTAGTATTTGCTGTCGACGCTCACTAGATAGTAAGCGTATGTACAAATGAATGACCTCACCTCTGAATCTGGGTCGAAATTTACAAAAATATTCGTTTGGAAACGTTCTTTGCTATTGGCAGGTTGTTTTCACAAATGATATGTACACCATCAGGATTGGTCATGTACACCATCAGGATTGGTTGAAATTCTACAGCGGAGCTGTGGAGCTTTTCATGATGCCGTGTGGCGACACCAGAAAACTATCAGCATTATGAACCGGCACGCGCTCTCTTCGACCTCTTCTTCGCCTTCTGCTTCACTCCCAGAACACGTGCGCCGATTCGTCCGGCGTGGGATGCAATAACTCGGGCGAGAGAACGAGTTCAAAGAAAGAAAGAAAGAAAGAAAGAGAACTAGAGAAGAAAAAAAGACGGAAATTAGAAAAGGATAGAAGACGTAGGAACGATAACAGAGAGAGAGAGAAAGAAAGATAAAGAGAGAATCAGAGATAAAGAAAGGGAAAATGACGGGAAAAGATAGGAAGAGAAAGAAATACACAGAGAAAGAGATAGAAAGACAAAAAAAGACATAGGCAGTGTGTTTGAGACCCCTGCTATATATACAAATAAAAAAACTCTTAAGTTCCGAAAAATAAAATGAGCTATATGAAATGCGCCTATTAGAGCGCTTATCGTAAGTGGCGTCGTGAACACAGAGCTGACGCCATGGATCTCTAGTGTCTTTAAACATTCTGCTCAGGTTTGACTCTGGTCCTGGACATCGAGAAAGAGGAGTACCTTCGATCCAGCAGCGAGATGGGCATGATCGTAATGGTGCACAGGCGCGGGGTAAGCCCCGACCCCAACGAAGACGGCATGTACTTGTCTCCACTCATGACCACCTACATCGGCATCGAAATGGTGAGCCTTATGCACAGCCGTCGCTAATAGAGCTACGTGTATATGCTACGTTTAGGTACAGCTTATACATGGAACCATGGAGGAAGAAAAAGAAAGGAGGGAGCATGACGTCACGCAGCCAGCCTTGGCAAGGCAACCCGTTTTGAAGCCAGCAGTGTCGGCCCAACACGTGACCTTTTGCGTCAAGATCACGCAAGCAACGAGACTTGCCGAGAATTCGGGGTGTGGCGCCCGGTAGCTTTTAATCGAAGCGCGCTTGTTCGGCGCAGAACGGCCGGCTCACGCAGGAGGTTCAAAAACGGAGCACCACCGAGAGTACTAAAACCTACCGCACGCTCTGATGTTTTGATCACGTGTTGGGCCGACACGGTGGGCTTCCATGGGCTTCACTCGTGTGACGTAATGCTCCCTCCTTTCATTTTCCTTCCTCCACGCATGGAACTCTGTACAAGGGAACACTAGTCGTTGAAAATGGTATCACTTTCATAACGAGCAAAATTAAAACAAGATAAAATTAACGAACTGGAAAAAAAAGTTGTGAAAGTATGCGTAAACGCGGAAAACATGCGCAAGATAAACCGGTTGGACGAGAGTATGGCAGACGTATAGTCTTGTGCCTCGGTCACACGGGGCACTTTAGACACTCAAAGATGCGTCCTCGTCGCTGCTCGAACCGGCGTCGATTTCACAATCGACGCTTTGCAGAGAATCGAAGCGAAAATCATTCGCGACGTCGCAAATCGCAGCGATTCTGAATTCCTCGGCGTTTGCTCCATCACTCGTAGACACTGATGAGGGCGGCGGCGACGATGGTGGTGACGAAGACATGACTGCACGTGCGCGCCTAGCAGGCTGAAATGTCAGCTGAAGCTCGCGTCACCTTTTTGTATGGTCACGTATTCAGATGAGGCCCTTTTGGGACGTGACGGCGGGAAGTTACCGCGCGACAGCGCTACCAGCGCTGCATATTGGCTGGTTTTGCACCCGTTTTGAATCGCGCTCGATAGCGGTACTGTTAATCAATATTGCAGATATTTATTCGTCCCTACATTGCATTATCAGTAGCGAATCGTAAATTGGGGGTCGATAACAACTCGTGGACGCAGAAAACCCGACACACGTTTTCTAAAATTGATAGGTAGTGAAGGGTTTCAACCACGAACACAAGTTTCAACCACGAGCACAAGAAGAAAATAACGCACAGGATAAGGCACCAGCCTTATCCTGTGCGTTACTTTTTTCTTGTGCTCGTGCTTGAAACTTGCTGGAACCCTTCACTACACGTCATGTACCAACTGGCCGAGAAAACCACACTGCTAATCTATAATTAGTGTCCCTGCTCCTTTAGTTGTGAGCACAGTATTACATTATACAATCAGAAGCTTATATAGTAAAACCACGTGCTTGCATCATTTCCCGACAAGCATCGATAATGAGAAACCATAAAGTGAATAGCAGTGCTGCCCCCTTATGTACAGATGATGCTGACATCATCTGTGCTGTTTTCCTGTGCTCACATCTTACGTGCCGGCCGTTTGAGTTCGTTAGCTTACCGAACAGGCCAGAGTACGGAAAATTGGAGAAGCGTAATGAAAAACGATCAGTACCGGGATGGATTTCGGTCACGTTAGAAAACGCAGAGCCGTAAAGAGTAAAGTCTCGCCACTTATGATAACTATATTTAGGTTGGATGGCAGCCTTCAGACTTTCATCTGGCATATATAGCAGCATGGCCGGCATATCAATGAAGTTGCAGTGTTCGCGATTCTGTTCTCTCGCCAATGCCGCGAAAGGCTAATGGAATGGATTGGAAAACAACTTTATTGGGTCCTGCGGAACGCGACTGGGTCGCTCACCCGGCTCAGTCCCACGTAGGTACCAGCAAGCCGACCGCCTTCCAGCCACCTCGCGGGCTGCCGGAAGGCTAATTTCATACAAATTAAATGCGCCGAAGAAGAAAGCACTGTTATTACCTAGGCTATCTGGTGGAAGCACCCGCACGCAGTGTCAAAAGTGGTTGGAGATCTGAAAATTGTACTCCCGAGCGCTCTGTTTTTGCGAGAACATCTTTTTTGACAAAGAAAAAGTAAAAACATGGTCGTCTGAACAGACTGTTGGGCTAGTTGGCTATCCGTGAACACTG
This sequence comes from Rhipicephalus appendiculatus, assembly GCA_030522465.1. Classification (NCBI taxonomy): domain Eukaryota; kingdom Metazoa; phylum Arthropoda; class Arachnida; order Ixodida; family Ixodidae; genus Rhipicephalus; species Rhipicephalus appendiculatus. The sequence continues at coordinate 4,375 of JALIZH010024315.1, forward strand.
AAAGAAGGAGCACTACAACTGAATTAGAATTTCTACAGGGCTCCTATTGACATGCGCAGCGATGAGCATGTCATGTTAAAGGGACACCTTGTTAATCTGCAGGTGCTATCGCATGTTCGTTTTGCGTATTATATTTGCTTTTCGCTCTGCTTGCAATGCGGTGTCACGCATGCGCAACACCGTGAATGTATCTATTTTAACTCGGTGGGTGTGACGACAATAAACAGTTGTTAGTAGCGCCTGTACTGTGTCTGGTCTTCTTGTCTTGTGCTCGTCAGTTTTAGCGCTCATTCTTTCAGTGTTCATGGTCGTCTGAGGTACAAGAAAGTTCAGTTTTCATTAAGTCTAATTTCAGTCACCGAATTTAAAGGGCGTCACTCGCGCCATTGTAAGAAATTATTAACTTGTACGTTGCTATTGTTTGGTCATTGGTAATCTAATATATGAGTGTTGAATTTATTACGTGGATGCTAACTGCTTTCCCTCTTCCTGACCATGTCAAGGTTTTGAGAATGCGACCAGGCACACAAATTTTACTTGTCAGCCGGTTTAACGCGCATTTCACGGCTCTGCCTTGTTGCACCAGCGCTGTAACAGTGTAGAAGGTCTTAATGAGAACTAACAGACAATGATGCCAAGGAAAGTACAGGGGATGTTATTAGAAGTAATTGTAATGTAAATGTGAAGAAAGAAAAGTGGACGAAAAGATAACTTGCCTCCGGCAGGGACCGAACCTGCGACCTTCGAATAACGCGTCCGATGCTCTACCACTGAGCTACGGTGGCGGTCATCCCCCCGTCCACTTTATAGGTTATATATGTGCATTTAAACGTGGAGCGTCAGTCAGCGCCGCGTGTAGATGGTCGTCGCAATACCAGTTAATATACTAGTATATGTGCAACGAGGCGCGAAATGTGTGGTGATGTCTGTATCTGTAGTTGCACGTTGCCGACGTCGTACACCTGATTCTTCATGAATGCAGAGGATGATGGAGCGTCTTCCTGCTCCGTACAAAGACCGCTGCGTCACCAAGTGGCCTCCGATGTGGCAGATGTACGTCGCACCAGACCAGACTTATTTCCAGCAGGTCAGTATACCACCAATTCGTTATCATTATTACAAAGACACGTATAAATTTAACCGTATACCGTATAACTATTTGGCAAACGTTCAACGCCATAGACACGTAAACGTCCTGTCGCTGTATGGTAGTAGCTGGAACGGAGCAGGTGCCACAGAAAAAAAGTTCTTACAAACTGAATTGACATTTCTCGCCTGAAGAAATAAGTTAAAATTGCAGTTAGAATTGTAGTTGTACGCGAGGTTAGAACAACACCACATTGCGCTCGACCCTGATGCATAAAACAGTGACTTTGCATTCGAATGTTGCCGCCCTGACGAATATAAGATTTCGCAGATTAATCAAATGGCATCTTACTGCAGTTAATAAAGCAATCGTTGTCGCACTGATAGAGATTTAAAGGGACGCAATGACGTGGTTTAGATTGACAAACTTCACTCTGAGAACTATAATGCCATATGTTTGACTATCACAAGTTCGTTATTAGCGGAGAAAATCAACGTTGAAGTTTCATTTTGAAATTTTGCGCCGAGATCTCCGCGCGTGGCGTCGAAAATTTCAAAATGTAGTTTTCATATTTTCGCGACATTGGCTCGATGAAATTTTCTGAAGCTTTGTATGCTAGGTCTATGGCACCCACAGATGACAATGTACTTCATTTTTATTGATTAGAAGCTACGTAGGACCCAGTAGATGCCTTCAAAATCTATGACGTCATGGTGTTTGGTGCGAGAATCTCAAGGTGGAGTCTCCACCCGCATTTTCTTTTCCCGCGTTTTCTCGCTTACTATAGCGTCGTGTCGCGGTAAGAGTGGTGTTTTCGGAATTGTGAAAGTGTACTTTACTAATACGCGAAAGATCGTTTTGCTCTTTAGTGTTCCTTTAAGATTACTCACCTGAATGGATGCAGCCGCGTGAGCTTTCTTAACTATTCTGCAGCAGTGTAATCGACTCGTTTGTCTGATGTTTCTTAGCGCAAAGAATGACGACAAAAAAAAAAAAAGAAAGAAAAGACACGCGGTGATGATATTTTAGAAATACTTTGTCGTAACAACCAAGTGTAAAGGGCTAGCTGTCGCCAAGAAATGGTGACACTAAATGGTGACACTTAGTTTTTTTTATTTCAATAAAAAAAAGGATGCTTACCACTAAAACTGAGCCCAGAGCTTAACCTTAGTGGGCTGGTTGGTTCGTAACGAAGGAGAAGAAGTAGAGCAATTATGGGACGTAGTTGTAAAGACGACAGACACAGCACTATGACAGTCTCTGCTCACGTCCCACTGTTACGATGTTTGTTCCCGTTAGACCGTTCACCATCGTTAAAATCATAAAAAACTCTCAAAGCAGCTGTTCTCGAACTTTGGCAGAGGTGGCGAAAATACTATGCATCACCGCTTGTTGATCACAGATTAGCTTCAGCATCAGAATATCTCGCTTAGGTGTCGTATACGGATATTTATGAGCGCAGGTGCAGTACGTCATGCACGAAATCGCGACGACAGGCTTTAGAAGAGGTTAACATGTTGCTTGCATCACCACAACATGTCATGTTGTTATGACGGTGAAACATTAATCAGTGCCAAAAACGTCAGTTCAGGATCGGACGACCTTAATTGTGGCCAGAAAGATAAGCTTCACTCAAGCGACAATAATAAGCCGCCGCGGCGGTACAATGGTTACGGTGCATCGCTGCTGACACGAAGGTCGCAGGATTGATCCCGGCCATGGCGGGCGCGTTTTGAAGGATGCGATATACTAGACGCCCGTGTACCTAGATTTAGGAGCACGTTAAGGAACCTCACGGGGGTCGAAATTTCCGTAGCCATCCACTACGGTGTGTCTCATAATCATACAGTAGCTTTAGCACTTGAAATCCCAGATATTATTTATTTTAAGCGACAATAATAGTCCTCCGTTGTCTCAACCCATTCCCCCGGATCAAGTTCGTTAGGCTCTTTATGCAACTATTACATTTCAGAGCAACAGCTTTAACCCACTTTATAACCCGCAGCAGCATTTACGCAGCTCAGAGTTTGATCAGATCATGGCCGCGCCGCCTTTGTTCTAGAGGGTTAGTGACAACGTTTCAAGAAATTTCGGTTACTGTGTGACACAGCGTGCCACAGCAACCGAGTGTCACACAGCGCAAGGCATACGCCTTGTACCATGTGACACTTTTGCCGGCAAAGACGAACACAGCTGAAAAGTAAAAATAAAAAAAAAAGGTAGCGATGTTTGGGAATGCAGGTATCGCGAACAAAAAAAGGGGGGGAATTATACCAAGGTACAACGCAAAAAAAAAAAAAAAAAGCGGCCTTTCGCCGTCAATGTACCCCCCTACAGCTAATGGTGTCGCAGTGTCATCGTGGCTCCGCGGCAGACCACCTTCGCGCCGCGCTCAAGAGAAGAATCGCAAAGCAGCACGTCAAAACGTGTCACAAAGCATATCACCATTGCCGCGACACCATTAGCTGGAGGGGGGGTCCATTGACGGCGAAAAACAGCTTCGTTCTTGAGTTGTATTTGAGTATAGCAAATGATCATATGTGGTACGGATGCATCCCGCTTTTGGAAACGCGTGCCATTTCTCAAGTTTATCATGCAAATATTTATTTATTTATTTATTTATTTATTTATTTATTTATTTATTTATTTATTGATACTGCAGGCCAATATGCTGGCCCATGCAGGAGGGGCAATACAATGACAAATAATCACAAGATAAACACAATGGGAAAAAAAAAGAGAAAAAAAAAACGAAGCAGACAGTACATAAAAATGATGCAAATAGCCATATTGCTAAAGACGAAGGCTTGCTTAGCACAATACAACAAAAATGATACTTCAGTAAATACTTGTGGTGAATAACTCCGCGCAGTAAATAACTCCGCGCAGAATCAGTAAATAACTCCGCGCAGAATAACAGCAGGGAACTAAAACGTAGCACACTAAATGCAATAAAGAAATGAAATCGACACATAAAGTCACTTTCATGGGAAAAATAACACGCTCTCCAAATAACAGCAGGGCACTGAACACAGCAAAGCATTCACATTAAGCTAAGAAAAAAAAAAGAAAGAAAAAAAAATCTTGAAGCTCTACTAAAGTTTATGTTTAGTTTTCGAAAAAAATGGGTGTCTAACTCTTTTGCGAACTTCCTCGATTGCAAGACATGAAGAGGAAGGGAATTCCATTCAGTTATGGTGCGCGGAAAAAAACTGTTCATGTAGGATTTAGTTTTGGCAAATATTGGCGTAAGGGAAAAAGAATGCCTATGTCTAGTTGATCTTGTTTTCAGAGGTGTTACATAATGAGGCAATTGAAACCCAATTTCCCCTTTTATGATGCTGTGTAAGAACTGTAGACGACTAAGTTTACGTCGATGTTCCAGCGAACTTATACCATTGGTAAGCATTAGTAAAGACGGGGAATCTTCTCTGTTATATTTTCCAAAGATAAATCTAACGGCCTTCCTTTGCACACGCTCCAAATTCATAATGTCCTTCTTGGTGTAGGGATCCCATACAACCGCCGCATATTCAAGTTTTGAACGCACAAATGTGTTATATGCTAAAATCTTTGTATTTACCGGAGCTTTAAAAAGTTTCCTTCTCAAAGACCACAATTTTCGCAAGGCTGCAGAACATGTAACAGATATATGGTCTGACCATGTAAATCTGTTGTTAAATGTGACACCTAAGTATTTATATTTGTCAACATCTGCTATTATCGTGTCGTTTAGAACGTAAGGAAATATGCTAGGTTCCTTTTTTTCGTGTTACTCGCATTAAGACTGTTTTTTGTACATTTATTTCCATACCCCAAAGTTTACACCAATCTGAGATTACTATGACTGAATTCTGCAAGGATTGGTGATCGTTTTGCGAGCCTATCCATACAATCATAACATATTCTGCTACATCATGGTTGAATCACAATGTATTTGTTCATAATAAATACCTGCGTAACGGTATATGGATGCGGAATCAGCCTCTTCGCTTAATTATGCATTTGTGTTTTTTTTTTGCTATTTAATTGCGTAGACGCTGCTACTCTTATTTATTACAGTCTTGGATTTCGCGTGCGATTTGTTGTTTCATCAGTGTTTAGTGCCGCACAATTCTGCCTAAAGCCGGGCATTCCGGCTAGCAGTACTCTTCAAATGAATAAATAAAAATGTTTTGACCATTGATCGCTTTCGCTGACCGACTTTATGTATGTTTTTTTTTTCTTCCTAGATGTGCTTCTCAGTGTGCTCGCAAGTTCTCATCCTTAAAAGATGCGAATGCATGAGCGAGGAACTTCCGCAAATTCGCAATGTGACGGGCGCAGCCAACATGATGTGCCGGAACGATGAACAACGTAAGCACGTTCATCGCTAATGGTGGGCTTCTGTGTGTCATGTCAAAATGCTACAACCTAATGAAAACCTAATCAAGGGGGGCGTTAATTGTGCTGTTTTAATTGTATGCTAGTAATTATGATATAAATGTGAAGGAAGTACAGTGGACGAAAAGACAACTTGCCGCCTGTAGGGACCAAACCTGCAACCTTCGGATAACTCACCCGATGCTCTACCAATTGAGCTACGGCAGCGATCGTTCTCAGGTCCACTCTATCGGGTATTTATGTGCATACTAACCTGGGAGTGTTTCATTAAGGTTGTACCTAGGAAAGAAACAAGCCCCTAAGATTCCATTCTTTCTTTCGTGTAAACATGCTACACATTTGATAGGCTGAATAAAATTGCACTGGATCATAAGGCTGGCTGATCACCCGTCGCCACCCCGCCTTAAAGAGAACGTCAGTAAAAACTAGCAGTTGTTCCGTGTACGAATATAACCGATGAGCGAAGCTCCTTAGAAATGGGACGCACGCGGCGTTCGGCGCGCGCGGCGTTTTATTGTCCAGGCAACGGACCAACCACTGGGCGGACGACAGGGTGAAGGGATGATTTTGCGCGTTCACCGGTGTGAGGGGAGAGGGCAGAGACGAAGAAAGAGGGAGAGGGAGACTTATCTGCCTCCGTTTCACGTGCGTTCGTATTCTCGCGCTCTGCGCATCTTGCAGACGCCATCCGCGTTCCAGCGCTCATAAAGCTCGTTTATCCTCCTGCGTGAGGGGAGAAGCCACAGCTGGCACCGTGCCAGGGAGCTTCAACGGCGATGGCGACGCCGAGGCGCCGGCCTAAGGAGCTTCGCTCCTAATAATTGTGAGCCATTCCACTCTGTAAATGTGGATGAGCAGCGTGGCTGTTTAGCTCACGGTACAGAGATGACAGCGTTCCTAACCGTATAACTGATCATACACACTGCAACTAAATTCGAAATGTTTGTCCAGAATGTCCCTTTTGAATTCAGCGTACGCGCACATAATGTTCCCCATCTGGGCAGCGTTGTACTTCCATCTTTTTGCCTCACTCTCCGTTTGGCGTCATCTTGTCTGGCTTGTCGCGTGCGCTTGGCGTTTCGTGCACTGTCTTAATTGCTGTTTGCCGTCCATATATGTTCCCTTCTTCATTTTTAGTGGACGGTTGGTGAGTGGTGGGGTTTAGTGTGGCACATACGTTTTTGTTGACGCTCAGGAAAAATGCAAGGAACCCTATAGCCATATACAGCCCCGCTGTAAATCATAATCATTCGTCGCGAATTCACGATACAAATAATTCTGAATATTCGGATACGGACATTGCCTGTGAAGTATAGCAGGTATGCGGTGTAATATGCGTCAGCTTCTGCGCAGAAGCCCTCAGTGTGTTTCGCACATATCCATCCTTATGATTATCTTTTTTTTTGTTTGTTTGTTTGTTTGTTTGCTGTTTAGCTATCTGTACTTGTACTATTCGACCATTGTAAGGCCCGGATTATCAATGCTGCGTATCGTTCCGCCGATATCGCCATATTTGTGGTCGCCAAGAGTCTCGCAGGGCTATGTTGAGCCACTCGTTGGTATTAGAACTGATGTGGCTTATCTATACACCCGGTTAAAACGCACGCAGAGTATCACTTCTTTTCACCATTTACATGAGACTCGGCTTGCAGAAAGAAAGTGCTGAGATGTATTCACCTATGTGTAAAAAAATTAATACAAATACAAAAACACGTCGATATAACGTCCTTGCATTGTTACTTTTTTTTTATTCGTTTCTGGTTGCAGCACCGCTTTTGAATTCAGCACTTCTGATTGGTGCCTTTCGAACTTCTTGCCATCTTCTTTTCTGGTAGGAAGAATATGCTCCGAAGAAATTTTGGCGGACACATCTTACAGGAGCCTCAAGAAATGCGACTGCCCTTTGAAGTGCAGGTTATTTGAACCACTCCACTTCTATTTTCTCCACGTTGTTTTCCTCATTATTTTCGTAACTTTTGCCAATCCTTTTGTTTGGGTGGTGTTAGGTAATTACCTTTCTTGGTCTTCCTCCTCAAAAAAAAAAAAGAAAAAAAGAAAACAACATTCATTCATTATCTACAGTAAGGAGGAAATGCCGTGAATATTCTTTTTTAAACTTCTTTTTATTACACTGTTACACTTGGGAGCATATATATATTGTTTATTTTCATACCAAACCTTCACTGAGCACTAAATGAGGCAGGTGTCTGAGCAGTGTGCGAGCGGGTACCCGAAAGTAACCGGACTGGCGCTGCGTTGGCTGGAGCTACTGTAGTACGCAGTTATCTCGCTAGGCGAGCATTGTGCCACACCTCTCGAGTTCATTACATCCAGGGGATTCTCTCAGGAAGCTTTTCTCGGGGTACAGTGATTTTTTTGTGTGTGTGTGTGAAAACAGTTTCGCGTGCTCGGCGATCTTTTTCGTGATAACTGATTGAAGTGAACAGAGGGCGGATGTGAAATTTCAGTGTTCCATGCTCCGGTAAAATTACTGAGCAACTATTGTGATATTAAACACTGTTTGCAAGGACGATGCGATGGAAAAACACAGGGGTTTTAGTGATTTTTCTCTTTTTGTTCTTTTTTTTCTTTTTTGAAAAAGGGGAAAATGTCGCTTCCTGCGAAACCTAGTTCTGGATACGTCCGCCAACTTCACGAGTGGACAAAATATAAAAAAAGATTGGCATTTATGCTTAAAGGCCGACGACGAACCACTGTGGATAAGTTATCTGGTATAGCTTGGTGTTGGTTTAGCAAATTTTAACAGATTTGGGGATTAGAATGGTCGTTGAGAAATCTCTGCCTCGAATTTCGAGAAACGAGCAATGAGCTGGCCATGCTTTCAAAGAACAGCTTCGAAGCTACGCAGACTTTCGCACCAAGGATGTTACTCATGGCTAGTCAATTGTGCTATTCATCATCATCATCATCATCATCATCATCATCATCAGCCTGTCTACGCCCACTGCAGGGCAAAGGCCTCTCCCATGTTTCGCCAATCAACCCGGTCCTGTGCTTTCTGCTGCCACGTTATACCTGCAAACTTCTTAATCTCATCTACCCATCTAATTTTCTGTCTCCCCCCTCACGCGTTTGCCATCTCTTGGAATCCAGTCAGTTACCCTTAATGACCAGCGGTTATCTTGCCGACGTGCTACGTGCCCGGCCCATATCCATTTCTTCTTCTTGATTTCAACTATGATATCCTTAACCCCCGTTTGTTCCCTGACCCACTCTGCTTTCTTCCTGTCTCTTAAGGTTACACCTATCATTTTCCTTTCCATCGCTCGCTGCGTCGTCCTCAGTTTAAGTTGAACCCTCTTTGTAAGTCTCCAGGTTTCTGCTCCGTAGGTAAGTACCGGTAAGATGCAGCTGTTATATACCTTCCTCTTGAGGGATAGTGGTAGACTACCATTCATGATTTGATAATGCTTGCCGAATGTGCTCCATCCCATCCTTATTCTTCTAGTTATTTCACTCTCATGGTTCGGCTCCGCGGTTACTACCTGTCCTAAGTAGACGTACTCCTTTACAACTTCCAGTGTCTCGCCACCTATTGCAAAGCGCTGTTCTCTGCCAAGATTGTTCCACATTACTTTAGTTTTATGCATATTAATTTTCAGACCTACTCTTCTACTTTCCGTATCCAGTTCAGTAATCATAAGCTGTAATTCGTCTCCCGCGTTACTCATCAATGCAATGTCATCAGCGAATCGCAGGTTGCTGAGATACTCTCCATTAACTCTTATCCCTAACTCTTCCCAATCTAGGGCCCTGAAAACCTCCTGTAAACACGCGGTGGATAGCATTGGAGAGATCGTGTCTCCCTGCCGTACGCCCTTCTTTATTGAGATTCTGTCGCTTTCTTTATGGAGGACTATAGTGGCTGTGGATCCGCTGTAGATTTCTTCCATTATGCTTATATACGCTTCGTCGATGCCCTGATTCCGCAGTGCCTGAATGACTGCTGATGTCTCCACCGAATCAAATGCCTTCTCGTAATCTATGAAGGCTATGTATAGGGGTTGGTTGTATTCCGAGCATTTCTCTATCACCTGGTTGATAGTATGAATATGATCTGTTGTTGAGAAGCCTGTACGAAATCCTGCCTGGTCCTTTGGTTGATTGAACTCTAATGTCGTATTAATTCTGTTAGCAATTACTTTTGTAAATAGCTTGTAGACAACGGACAGTAAGCTGATGGGCCTGTAGTTTTTCAGGTCCTTGACGTCCCCTTTCTTATGGATCAAGATGATGTTGGCGTTTTTCCAAGAATCTGGTATCGTCCCCGTAGAGAGACACTTCGTATACAGGGTGGCTAGTTTTTCTAACACAATCTCTCCACCGTCTTTTAACAGGTCTGATGTTACCTGATCCTCACCAGCGGCTTTGCCTCTTTGCATTCCCTTTAGGGCTTTCTTTACTTCTCCTGTCAATACTGGTGGGATGTCCGATTCCTCTGGGCTATTATTGCTTCTTACGTTATCATCCTGACTGTCTCGGCTGCTGTACAGATCTCTGTAGAACTCTTCCGCCACCTCAACTATTCTATCCATATTGGTTGTGACCTTGCCTTCCTTGTCCCTTAATGCATACATCTGATTTTTGCCTATGCACAGTTTTGTCTTCATAGCTTTGAGGCTTCTTCCGTTCTTTATAGCATGCTCAATTCTCTCCATATTATACTTTCTTATGTCGGCTACTTTACGCCTATTGATTAACTTGGAAAGCTCCGCCAGCTCTATTTTGTCTGTTGCATTTGAGGCTTTCATGGTTTGACGTTTCTTAATGAGGTTTTTCGTCTCTTGGGATAGCTTACCAGTGTCCTGTCTAACGACTGTACCCCCGACTTCCACTGCACACTCCTTAATGATACTAGTCAGATTATCATTCATTGCGTCAACGCTAAGGTTGGTTTCCTCGGTTAAAGCCGCGTACTATTCATACCACCACGAAAAAAAAAATTGGCATCTGCTCGCAGTTCACTTAAAGCAGCCATTACAAAAAACGCCGAGCGCGCGAAACTGCTTTCACGAAAAAAATCACTGTACCCCGAGAAAAGCTTCCTGGGAGAATCCATCGTCTGCAATGAACTCGATAGGTGTGGCGCAATGCTCGCCTAGCGGGAGAACTGAATACTACAGTAGGTCCAGCCAACGCAGCGTCAGTCCGGTTACTTTTGGGTACCCCCCTTGTAGATGACTGATTCAACCTCGAATTTTCCGCAAGCTAAAATTTCTTTGTAGAGAAAATAGCTATAGGTTTCAGGCATAGCACATGTTTATTTATTATACTGAGAACGTGCCTTTTACTCAAATAATTTGCATCAGGTATCATGGACCATGTATCACTTTGTATCATGTATCAATTTAAACAAATATTGATTGCAAAGCACTGCTCAGATCGGCGCAACTGTTCCTCCCGTTGTGCGTCCTCCTCGCGTTATCACCTACGGACCTACTCCATTTTATTGCCATGATTCGGTGTGGTTTCAGAAGTATTTCAGAAGTATAGCATGTGGTTTTGTGTTTTTTATTTTATGTGCGTACGAAGCATGATTAATTTTACAAATAAACGAAAAAAAACACAAAATGTGCAACTTAGCGGTATTTGTTTGCACAAATACGCGTACTGGACGTTTTTCTTTGTACCGCATCCACTGTCTTGCTGTATGCCTTGTAAGAGGGGTCCGAATCTCCGTCAAGTGAACAGTGTTCGACTTTTTGTTCCGGCCTCCTCCATTTTCTTAGTGTATGTCAAGTAAAATGGAATAAAATTGAATTGAATTGAATGCTGTGGCCATCCAAACGCCTACTCTGGTCAATCTCTAATTTTATTTTTGGTTCTAACTCTCTATTGCAGTCAAGAAATTTACAAGACGTCCATATCAAGGACAGGATGGGCTCAGAGTATCGTAAGTATCGCTTTCAAAAAGATCACAAATATTTAAATTTTTATGGAAAATTTGTTACGGCAAAGTAAACTTGTTTCAGAATGTCAGATGTCAGATTACGCTTTAAATTAGCCACGCGTAAGTCAAGTGTGACGCCAAAGTTGATAGAGAAATGATTGCGTTGCCCGCACCTCCCCCAATAATGCAAAATGCAGATTATAGGCACAAATGTACTTACAATATATTTGCACGTAGACCAAAGTGGCCAGAGATGGTGAATTTCTACAACCATGTCGCCCTAGTCCTCTCGCACTGCGGCGGCTGTTTGGCATCGGTATCCCACAGTGATAATGTCTGTATGGAGTTTATCTCATCAGTAGTTTATACGTTTGTAGTATTCATAAAAAAAAAAAAAACAGCACAGAGATTTATAAAACAGGGTTCATTACATGCATAAGTAATCTATAGTACAGAGATTGCTACTTTATTTGAGATATTAAAGTCGTATGAAAATACACAATGTTAGCCGGTGCTTTATATAAAACCTGATTATTTCAAGCAGGTTATACTTAACTATATAGCATCTCAACCATATAGTGGCATTGGAATGCGATTAATGATTATCGTCGTCATCGCACCGTCTCATCTGCGGGTCAGTGCTTGCGTGTCATCTGGTGATGCCAAATATCCCCGCACCTAATGGCGTGTTCCGAGTGATAATGAAAGCCAACACTGTATTACGCAGCGTGATTTCCTGACAGTTTGTGGGTTCCCTGCGGTTTCACAGACCGCAAGGGCAACTGAGTCTGCGTGAATGCGGTATATATACTATATTCGTCCTAAGGCAAAACAGCTGTTCTCGCGGACAGCAGTTGCTGCGCCTGTGAAAACATGCACCATACTATATATGTTGTTCAAGCAGGGTGATATCCGCAAACACCGAACTCTGCGCTAGATGCCACTTTATTTCTTATACATTTCTTCGATACACATATTCAGCGCCAGCAAACAAGGACTTCAGAGAGACACCACAATGCGCTCTTACGTCCTTGTTTGCTGGCGCTGAATATGTTTTCGAGTTCTGTTTACCAACACGCCCAAAAAAATGGCAATTCTTCGATACAATTAAGGTATGAATGACGTCTTCGCTGATTTTCAACCAGTGTATAAAACTCAAGAATGATGATGTATTTCTTCCCCTTTAACTGCTTCACTCATGGCAAGCCAGTCACTCATACATGTCTATCGTTCCTATAAATTCTATGATATTTTTCTGCTGTTTTTCTATTGATATTTTTTTTGCAGAAAAAAAAACTAGACAAAGAGCATCATAACCGTTTTCTTTTCATATTTCAGCGTTCTGGGCGTAAAAAAGGCGATTTACAACACAGGTATGGAAGAAAAGTTACTTTTGCACGCATCATTTCTCGTAAATTTCTACCTGAAGAAACCTGAACTCTTTCGACCGGCCAAATTCTGCAGAGTGTAGATGACTTCATTTTTTTTTTTCATTTTCTCATTTGTTCGCAGACAACTGGTCAAAGCCGTTATCTACTTCGAGTCAATCATCGTGGAAAAAATCACGCAAGTTCCGGAGCTCAGCGTGAGTATATATCGACATAGGCGTGCGCAGGGTTCCCGTTCAAAGGGGGGGGGGGGGGGAAGGGTCGTCGCAGCGCCCCCTCCCTATTAAATCAATATATGGGACAGAGTTAGCGCCCCCCCCCCCCCCCTCTTCGTGACAAGGGGTGCGCCCCCCCTATAGTCAATGTATGAAGCAGATTTTGCGCCCCCCCTCTTAGGTGACCAGGGGGGGGGGGGCTGCCCCCCCCCCCCTGCCCCGCTCGTGCGCACGCCTATGTATATCGGGGCAAGTTAAGATAGTGAAAATGAAATCACGACGATAGTTGCCGGGTGCTCTACCCACTGCGCATCAAAACGAAATCCACGACCTCGTTTTGTATGTTTGTGTGTAGCACTTGTTACATCTTTCACCAAAAGTGGGCATTGTTATTTCTGTTGCGTTCGTGTCGTGCAAATGTTCCGCAGCGATGTTCATTAATGATGGAAATATGGAATTGATGAAATGGATAATTTTAGACTGTACAAACCCGTGCGTTCCTCCTCTCTCAGAAACAGTCATCGTCGCTGCTAGCAGTACGAGCCGATAACACGTGAACAATATGGGCTGCGACGGTTTACTTGTTTCCAGATCTCTTAACATAACTTATTTTGTTTTTTAACTGACGAGAACAATTGTCGACGCTCTGCAGTTGTAAGCACGAGCGAGTATTCATGCATTCTCACTCACTCACTCACTCATTCACTTTTAAAGTTAGCACTAACTGAAGCTATCTTTGATAATTATTATCGTGAACGCTATTTAGCTACAAGGTATGCAGGATGTAGAGCTTTAATTTATATTTGTGTTACACACACACACACACACGCACACACACACACACACACATACATACATACATATATATATATATATATATATATATATATATATATATATATATATATATATATATATATATATATATATATATATATATATATATATATACACTTTCACATTGTTTGCTACCTCGAAAGTAAGCTAGTCACGACAATTACTCCACATTTAAAGCATATCTGTCGAGAACCACGCCGTGTACTAATGCTACTCTGGTAATTGCTCCTCCTTTTTAAAAACTCGCATTAATTAATCAAGGTTATGCGTCACCTGCGGTGAGCGGGCAATCTATCATGCACTCCAAGCGGTCGGCTCGTCATTGGCGGTCCTTAGATCATTGCCCCCGGACTATCTCGCTAGCCCAGACAAAGGTCACCCTTAAACCACGTCCCAACTGTTCGATTAGCCGAGATCAATCTGTGAGACTAGACACCCTTGTCTTCCATTCCATTGGCGTTGTCTCTCTAATAGCTCGCTGAGCCACCAGCTCACCTCGTCGTTTGCCGTGCGGACTTCGCCTAATGGCCAGAGAAGTGTTGGATACCGACGGTCCGGATCATCCGACAGTCGGCGCAATTAATTTTCCGCCCGGTCTTGCGTGCGACCCGCTGAAAACTCGGCGTGCTGTATAGTATCAGCTCCATTAATTCGAGGAAGCTCAATTTAGGCGCGCTTGATGACAGCCGTGGCGCGGTGGTGTGAAAGTCCATATGTAGGTTTGTATCTCAGCCGCTCTGTTTCCAGCGCTAATTGCGCCTAAATTGTCTTGTTGCTCGCAGTTACACCATTTCTGCTCTCCGAGCGCAGTGTGCGCCGAGGAGTCATCCATTAGAAGCTATTGGGTAGGGGTGTGCGAATAGTGAATTTTAGAACCGTATCAAATACAAATCGAATAGCGACGATACCGAATCGAATACGAATACGGATCGTATACTATTCGAATAGTTCTCGAATAGCCAGACCAGCATTTTCAAAACACCCCTACATTGGTAATGTAACCATTTTCGAAACCACCCGCTAATTTCACAACATTTCATTTGAAAGAAATATTCACAACCTTTAACAAAGGAGCATTAAGAATACTTTCAACTGATAAAAAAAAAAAGTTACACTCGTGTAAACTGAGGCAAGCTCGTATACAGCAGACTAGAGCGTTAGAAATATTTTGTAACTGCAGGTTGAAATACAGGACGGTCTACATATAGTCAAAGTGGCACTTAATTTATTTATTTATTTATTTATTTATTTATTTATTTATTTATTTATTTATTTATTTATTTATTTATTTATTTATTAGTATAAGCTCAAGACCCAGAGGGTGTTACGGAGGAGTGGGTACAATATGAACACGGGAAAAATAATAACAATAACAACAGTGAAGAAAATATAACAAATAACAATTGCTAGATAAAAGAAAGTCAACAGCTTTTAAATAAAACTGATATATAAATTGTAAACACTATTCATGAGTCAACTTCATAATGAATGTCATGATGAGGATAATGGATGGGTGACTCTGTCGCTTCGGGGACACTGAAGATTTAAGGCAAAACACCTTCATCGTGTAATCAACAAGCTTCGATAGTCACGTATAAAACCTTCTCCTGCGTGCATCTTGGTAATTCCGTGTATAAAACAAGACGCGTAACTTATCTCTTTTAATAAATGTCGTTCCTTTGAGGTTTTTTAATCGGTGCTTATTATTCGAAAATTATTCGAAGATATTCGGCATATCGAGTCCATACCTACTGGGTGCCTTTATAGCCCATTTAAAGACAAAATTTGTTACTCGTGGTCGCCGTCATTTTAGTGCTTTTACAGGAATGGTTTCTCAGTTTAGTATGCCTTCACTTCAAATAAACATAGCCGTATGTCAGTCAGTCAGTCAGTCAGTCAATCAATCAATCAATCAATCAATCAATCAATCAATCAATCAATCAATCAATCAATCAATCAATCAATCAATCAATCAATCAATCAATCAATCAATCAATCAATCAATCAATCAATCAATCAATCAATCAATCAATCTTATAGGTTGGTGTATACGTTACATAAAGGAAGGAAAAACGCCAAATCTGTACGTATCGCCTTTTTCAAGCGTACGAGTCTACTATATAGTGCCGTTTGTTTGGTTTTTACAAATAAAAAACGGCAACGTTGACGGCCCATAGACAGCTTCAAATAAACGCATCCACAAGATAATTCCGAAAGCTCGAATGATACGCAAGCTTTTTCGCAAAAACTCACACCATACTACATTTGAAGAGATCATAAGGCATCAACTGCTTAGGCTCACTTCTTGGCGCCTTTCACGACACTCTCTCCACATCAATCTAAGCAATTTATATGCCGTATTACCTCTGCGAGGCTGGCTCGCGTTATCTCGTATAGCGGAGGGAAGAGGCAGAGGTCATCCACCGCCTTCCTTGGTCCCACTCTTGCAACTTATTCCTTGCATCAACGACATTTGTTTGTTCAAGCAGTTCCTGAGACAGACGCGACTTAACCAACGTCGAGCTTTCGCTTCGTCGGAGAAGTCAGGCCGAGAACGAACAAAGTGGCCATGTGCAACGGCTCGCGTGACGAACCGCCTGTGCCGATGAACTCATTAGGGAGGCCCCGCGTCGCGAGAATCGAGGTCGCTGACACCAGCGGTTGGCGGCGCATATAAGCATATGACGGCCGTTATATCATTTTGATGATTTGGCAACGCAACGCAGTCGAAGGAAGAACATACACAAATAAGCGCGTACTCGCAATTGAAATTTTATTGAAAAGAAAGACACATAAATATCGTCACAGAAATGTCATCACATAAATGAGCATCGGAGTAGTCACGCGCGCGAAATCATGGAAGCGTTTCGTATTCACCAAGCTGGCGATATGCACACCAGTGTCCCATCTACCGTTCTTTCGCAGAGAGATATCTTTTTGTAGGATCATGAGTTTTCTATAAGTCACGTTTTTCTTTGTTTTTTTTTTGTTTTTTGTTTTTTTTTTTATTGACGTGATGTAAGGATATGTTGACGCACAAACAGAGCGCCGGCTACTCCTTATCCCTTAGAGGGGTCTAACTTAGAGCACGTAGGGTCCAAGTCTGTAAGCGTAACAAGTACACAGCCCATACAATATACAACTTAGCCTATAATAGTTAAGACATAAGATTTCGAAAC
The DNA here is from genome assembly GCA_030522465.1 of Rhipicephalus appendiculatus. Classification (NCBI taxonomy): domain Eukaryota; kingdom Metazoa; phylum Arthropoda; class Arachnida; order Ixodida; family Ixodidae; genus Rhipicephalus; species Rhipicephalus appendiculatus. The sequence goes on from JALIZH010024315.1 coordinate 21,375, forward strand.
AACGTATTCAACGATCACATATATGTGCACATACGGTGATGTTGAAGAGCAACCGTTACAAATTGAAGAGCAGCTGTTACATATAGTCAACAGTCACAAATAATAGTCGCATTGTCATTAACTTTCGTGGTTTCTGCATTTTTTTTTTATTTTTTTTCCCAATACATAGACATTTTGTGACGCAGCTGTGCTCGATGCAGCGATGTTTGGTGTTACACAAACTTGTGTGAACCTGCAATTTTCATGTTTGTTCTTTTCCTGTACCCCCCCTCCCCCCCCCCCCCCCGCTATAATGCCTGTATGGGCGCTGTGGGTATTAAATAAAGAAGAAAGAAAGAAGAAAGAAGAAAGAAAGAAAGAAAGAAATAGTCGACAGAATAGTCTACATAATAGTCAACAGTCACATAATTATACACCGTGACGTTAAAAAAAAACTTAAATGCACAAGTATCGGCCAAGAATGCCACTGTCTTCAAGAAAAATTTTCAATGCTTTTACAGCGTACTTTTGTAAACCTCTGTTGGCCACGGGCCCAAAAATTTCCTTATTCTTAACGGTCTTCGATGGAATCGTCTGTAGGGCAACCCGCGAACTTACGCTGCTGTTCACTTTGTGGATGCTTTTGCCGCTGATGATCAAATATGTCTGAGCGCTTTGTAATGGGTGGACCTTTGAAACACGCACTCGTTGCGCAGTTCACATGTTGTGACGCCTGGCGCGATTCGACGCTTCTGCCATGGAATATTACATGCGTTAAGGAGACTCCTTCCACTAGATAAAATTCATATAATGTTTTTTTTTTTTTTTTTTATGTAGTTTCAAGAAATATCGTGGCTCTGTGGTAGAACACCTGCTTGCCACGCAGGCGGCCTGTGTTCGCTCCTCACTGGGATCCGAAAATTTTCATTATTTATCTTATTTGCATTTTTTAGATTTTTCGGCCGCGGACAAGATGATGATTTTTCGCTAACAACACACGACGCCGTCACCGACGCCGACATCGACACCGTAATTTCCGCGCAACGAGCTCTTTAACGCTCTCGCGTTAATACAATTTTGGTTGCGAGTATGCGCTTGTCCGTGTATGTTCTTTCTTCGACTCTGTTAGCGTTGCGCTACCAAATCATCAAAATGGAGCCATACTAACTCGCCCAAATGTCTGCGCCATTATACAAGCGGTGCTCGAAAATGAAGCGCGAGCTCTATTTCATGAACGCGTTTATCCACACAATTCTTCCCACCTTATAGATTTAATATCGAGAAACATAACGTTCGTGGCAGCAAGTTCATGAAGTGCAGGGGTAAAAGTTTTGTGTTTTTCTGCCTTTTGTTCGAAAATGTCTAGGCCAAGCGTTAAAACGGCCGCTAAACAACCTCTGAAAACAGGAAGAATGAGCGCGTTATTCCGTCCCGGCGTTTCCCGTCTTTGCGGCACAATTTGTGACGCCAACAGTTTGTTCCTGTGACGTCAGAATGAAATAAGCTCTCGATTGGTCGATATACGAGAGATATATCTGTTGTGAATTGTCTCGTACCATGCTTTGCCATGCAGTCGCATGCCCGTTCTGCCTCGTCTCGCGTGACTATCGTGTGCGATAAGCTGATTTCACTTCGTTTTCTGCGTTTGCGACGGCGCAAGTGGAGATAGCAGCGTGTAGTCGCAAAAGCGCGAAATCCTCACTGGCTCAACGCTTAGTGCTGTCATTCCACGTGTTTTATGAAGAAACAAGTGGCGAGGGGGGAGATAGCGCTTGTAGAAAGGGTAGTGAAGGCGAGAAAGAAACTATACTGTCTCGCCTTTGAACTCGGTGTGCTTTAGCGGCCCTTTAAAGATGCTGAACTCATAACCGCAGCCATTTCTGAACAGCGCAGTGAAGCTGCCGGCGTGATAGTTTAGCGAGAAGGTAGACCATTGCAACGTTCGGAAACTATGCGAATGATTGCTGCTAAGGTACAATTACGCGCACTCAGGGAGCGAGTTTAATTTATTAAGATGGATTAATTTGGCCCAGAGGACTTATTAAGGAGGCCTGCCCGCTTTCGAGTGCCCACGGCGTTTCAAAACTTTCAAAGGGATATCAAGGCGCGAAGGACGCGCCCAGGTGCAGTGAAACTTGAAAGGCAGGGTCATTTCACGCACAAATGAATCCGCCTAATCTAGATGCTGCTGGAAGATGGACGCGTGTTCGAGACGGCTAGGCGAGGGATTACATCACAGATTGAAGTGTCGCCTATACCTACGAATGTGAGAGCTCACTTGACGATATAGACTTATAGTTATCAAGATGCCTCGTCGGGCACGCGTTCTTGTATATATACGGATCTGCAGGCCTCACTTTGTCGCGAACGCTTTCTAATTATTGTTTCGATTTTTTCTCATGTGCAGGACGCGACCACGTTGAGCAACGTCGGCGGCTTCATGGGCATGTACTTGGGCCTCTCTTTCTTGGTCATTTTCGAGATTTTGGAGATATTCGTGCGCTGGTTCATCTACCTGTACCAAAGGAGGCGCGTGTCGGTCGCACCTCAGCCAGCTGAGCCCACTGCGAGCGTTGCGGCGTGGCAGAGGCATGCCAACAAGGCCATCCAAGCCTCCAAAGACAACAAGGGCTGGAGCAAGCAACGCACCATTTGGGACATATTGAAGGACCCCGGTGTGAACACCGCCGCCGGCGGTCTCGTGGCGCTCAGGAGACCGTCCGGAGCGCCGCAGTACGGCTACTTCGACTCGTCCGACTGGAAGAGCGCCGCCGACGAGGCGTTCGGGCCGTTCACCCCAATCTTCCTACATCGAAGTTTCAGGCCCAGGGCGTTCTACTAGCGATGTTGGAGCCTAGCGCGTCTTTGTTGCGTTTATTGTTTCGCGGGAGTACTCGTAGCTATGCATTTGCGCGTGTATACACGTGGCGGATGCATGGCCTTTGGAAATCTTGTTTTCTTTTTTTTTTTTTTTTCATTCTTGAAAGCTTCGTGACATTTTCATAAATTTGATTATGGGTGTATACATTTGACAAGAAAGTCAAGCTTAGCCTTTGGAAATCTTGTATCGGTCGGTTCTTAAAAGTTTCACGTCATTTTAATAAAATTGGCAGTGGGTGTATCTTTGACCAAGAAGAATAAGCCTTTGGAAATCTCGTATTTATCGATTTTTGCAGATTTCATCCGATATTAATAAAATTGATTGTGGATGCACTTCTGCCAAAACAAGGCAAACCTATAAGGCTATAAAACCTCGGAAAGTCTTGTATATTCGGTATCGGAATGCGCGGGATTGAATCCCGGCCACGGCGGCCGCATTTTCGATGGAGGAAAGTCATTTGGGTGCACGTTAAGAACCCCGGTGGTCGAAATTTCCGGAGCCCTCCACTACGGCGTCTCATAAGCATTTGGTAGTTTTGGAAAGTAAAACCCCAGACATTATTATATTATTATTATCGGTTTCGAAATGAGTTATCACGTTGCAATAAATTTAGGTATGGATGTAGAACGAGCTCAGCTCCTATAATAAAGCAAATCTCTCCATACCCCCCTTCCTTGGTATTCCCGGTTTAATGCACCTGGTTTGCAAATTCTTTACACAGGAGCGTTCTGAGTCAAAGTTCCCCTCGTGCGTTTGCTTCACCGCAGTACATGTCGAAAAAGTTTAGACCCTGATCATCCGTGATAAGGGATAACCTTTGTCTGACGCCACACCAAAAATTTGTTCTGTGCGAGCTGCTGCAACGCAAGATCTGCAGCCAGAACAGCTATCTGTCGAAAAAATGTAGATAGAGTGGCAGGAGCGTAGCCAGAAATTTTTTTCGGAGGGGGGGGGGGGGGGACCTCCTTGATTTTGGAGGGGGGATCGCTTCGTATGCCATGGCGAAAGAAAATTTCAAGGGGGGGGGGGGGGGCACGGGCTCGGTGTGCCACCAATATTCTTTGCCATTTCTGGCAGCTTTGGAACTAAAAAAAAAAAAAAAACTATAATAGCCGCCGGCCGCGTCTTCGGTCATGGACGCCATTTCTCTTTTTTTTTCTCTCTCTCTTCTTCAACTCCCTTTTCCACACCTTTAATGCCCTCTCCCCATTCCCCTACAGGCGCTGAGCCGTGCTCCCAACTAGGGCTGCAGAAATTGCGTCTTTTCCTTTCCTCACTCTCTCCTCCTCCTCCAACTAAAAAAATACGCATAGTAGGTCCGTCGAAGGTGTGACGTCAGACAAAAGTTGAGCCTTATCATAGGTGATAAGGCCCTCAACTTTTTCGACTGCTTTTCGACGTATACTGCGGTGAAGCAAACGTATCGGGGGAATATTTAGCTCGGAAGGCACTTACACGCTCAGCAGGTTCGTCGCTGCAAGGTGTGACGTCAGACAAAAGTTGAGCCTTATCATAGGAGATAAGGGCCTCAACTTTTTCGACTGCTTTTCGACGTATACTGCGGTGAAGCAAACACATCGGGGGGAATATTTTTAGCTCGGAAGGGGTTTATACTCTTTGTAGGTGCGTCGCTGCAAGCTGTGACGTCAGACAAAAGTTGAGCCTTATCATAGGTGATAAGGGCCTCAACTTTTTCGACTGATTTTCCACGTATACTGCGGTGGAGCAAACGTATCGGGGGGAATATTTAGCTCGGAAGGCACCTATACGCTCAGCAGGTTCGCCGCTGCAATGTGTGACGTCAGACAAAACTTGAGCCTTATCATAGGTGATAAGGGCCTCAACTTTTTCGACTGCTTTTCGACGTATACTGCCAAGAGACAAAGGCATCGCGGGAATATTTTTAGCTCGGAAGGGGTTTATACTCTCTGTAGGTGCGTCGCTGCAAGCTGTGACGTCAGACAAAAGTTGAGCCTTATCATAGGTGATAAGGGCCTCAACTTTTTCGACTGCTTTTCGACGTATACTGCGGTGAAGCAAACACATCGGGGGGAATATTTTTAGCTCGGAAGGGGTTTATGCTCTCTGTAGGTGCGTCGCTGCAAGGTGTGACGTCAGACAAAAGTGTAGCCTTATCATAGGTGATAAGGGCCTCAACTTTTTTCGACTGATTTTCGACGTATACTGCGGTGAAGCAAACGTATCGGGGGGAATATTTAGCTCGGAAGGCATTTAGACGCTCAGCAGGTTCGTCGCTGCAAGGTGTGACGTCAGACAAAAGTTGAGCCTTATCATAAGGTGATAAGGGCCTCAACCTTTTCCGACTGCTTTTCGACGTATACTGCGGTGAAGCAAACACATCGGGGGGAATATTTTTAGCTCGGAAGGGGTTTATGCTCTCTGTAGGTGCGTCGCTGCAAGGTGTGACGTCAGACAAAAGTTGAGCCTTATCATAGGTGATAAGGGCCTCAACGTTTTTCGACTGATTTTCGACGTATACTGCGGTGAAGCAAACGTATCGGGGGGAATATTTAGCTCGGAAGGCACTTAGATGCTCAGCAGGTTCGTCGCTGCAAGCTGTGACGTCAGATAAAAGGTTGAGCCTTATCATAGGTGATAAGGGCCTCAACTTTTTCGACTGATTTTCGACGTATACTGCGGTGAAGCAAACGTATCGGGGGGAATATTTAGCTCGGAAGGCATTTAGACGCTCAGCAGGTTCGTCGCTGCAAGGTGTGACGTCAGACAAAAGTTGAGCCTTATCATAAGTGATAAGGGCCTCAACCTTTTCCGACTGCTTTTCGACGTATACTGCGGTGAAGCAAACACATCGGGGGGAGTATTTTTAGCTCGGAAGGGGTTTATGCTCTCGGTAGGTGCGTCGCTGCAAGGTGTGACGTCAGACAAAAGTTTAGCCTTATCATAGGTGATAAGGGCCTCAACGTTTTCGACTGCTTTTCGACGTATGCTGCGGTGAAGCAAACTTATCGGGGAAATATTTAGCTCGGAAGGTACTTAGACGCTCAGCAGGTTCGCCGCTGCAATGTGTGACGTCACACAAAAGTTGAGCCTTATCATAAGTGATAAGGGCCTCAACTTTTTCGACTGCTTTTCGACGTATACTGCGGTGAAGCAAACACATCGGGGGGAATATTTTTAGCTCGGAAGCGGTTCATGCTCTCTGTAGGTGCGTCGCTGCAAGGTGTGACGTCAGACAAAAGTTGAGCCTTATCATAGGTGATAAGGGCCTCAACATTTTCGACTGCTTTTCGACGTATACTGCGGTGAAGCAAACACATCGGGGGGAATACTTTTAGCTCGGAAGGCGTTTATGCTCTCTGTAGGTGCGTCGCTGCAAGCTGTGACGTCAGACAAAAGTTGAGCCTTATCATAGGTGATAAGGGCCTCAACTTTTTCGACTGATTTTCGACGTATACTGGGGTGAAGCAAACGTATCGGGGGGAATATTTAGCTCGGAAGGCACTTAGATGCTCAGCAGGTTCGTCGCTGCAAGCTGTGACGTCAGATAAAAGGTGAGCCTTATCATAGGTGATAAGGGCCTCAACTTTTTCGACTGATTTTCGACGTATACTGCGGTGAAGCAAACGTATCGGGGGGAATATTTAGCTCGGAAGGCACTTAGATGCTCAGCAGGTTCGTCGCTGCAAGCTGTGACGTCAGATAAAAGTTGAGCCTTATCATAAGTGATAAGGGCCTCAACTTTTTCGACTGCTTTTCGACGTATACTGCGGTGAAGCAAACACATCGGGGGGAATATTTTTAGCTCGGAAGGGGTTTATGCTCTCTGTGGGTGCGTCGCTGCAAGGTGTGACGTCAGACAAAAGTTGAGCCTTATCATAGGTGATAAGGGCCTGAACTTTTTCGACTGATTTTCGACGTATACTGCGGTGAAGCAAACGTATCGGGGGGAATATTTAGCTCGAAAGGCACTTAGATGCTCAGCAGGTTCGTCGCTGCAAGCTGTGACGTCAGATAAAAGTTGAGCCTTATCATAAGTGATAAGGGCCTCAACTTTTTCGACTGCTTTTCGACGTATACTGCGGTGAAGCAAACACATAGGGGGGAATATTTTTAGCTCGGAAGGGGTTTATGCTCTCTGTAGGTGCGTCGCTGCAAGGTGTGACGTCAGACACAAGTTGAGCCTTATCATAGGTGATAAGGGCCTCAACTTTTTCGACTGCTTTTCGACGTATACTGCGGTGAAGCAAACACATCGGGGGGAATATTTTTAGCTCGGAAGGGGTTTATGCTCTCTGTGGGTGCGTCGCTGCAAGGTGTGACGTCAGACAAAAGTTGAGCCTTATCATAGGTGATAAGGGCCTCAACTTTTTCGACTAATTTTCGACGTATACTGCGGTGAAGCAAACGTATCGGGGGAATATTTAGCTCGGAAGGCACTTAGAGCTCAGCAGGTTCGTCGCTGCAAGCTGTGACGTCAGATAAAAGTTGAGCCTTATCATAAGTGATAAGGGCCTCAACTTTTTCGACTGCTTTTCGACGTATACTGCGGTGAAGCAAACACATCGGGGGGAATATTTTTAGCTCGGAAGGGGTTTATGCTCTCTGTAGGTGCGTCGCTGCAAGGTGTGACGTCAGACACAAGTTGAGCCTTATCATAGGTGATAAGGGCCTCAACATTTTCGACTGCTTTTCGACGTATACTGCGGTGAAGCAAACACATCGGGGGAATATTTTTAGCTCGGAAGGGGTTTATGCTCTCTGTAGGTGCGTTGCTGCAAGCTGTGACGTCAGACAAAAGTTGAGCCTTATCATAGGTGATAAGGGCCTCAACTTTTTCGACTGCTTTTTGACGTATACCGCGGTGAAGCAAACGCATCGGGGGGAATATTTAGCTCGGAAGGCACTTACACGCTTAGTAGGTTCGTCGCTCCAAGGTGTGACGTCAGACAAAAGTTGAGCCTTATCATAGGTGATAAGGGCCTCAACTTTTTCGACTGCTTTTCGACGTATACTGCTGTGAAGCAAACGCATCGGGGGGAATATTGAACTCGGAAGGCAATTACACGCTCAGTAGGTTCGTCGCTGCAAGGTGTGACGTCAGGTAAAAGTTGAACCTTATCATAGGCAGGGTTGCCGTTGGGTGGACATGAAAAGGCGCCAGAACTCACGCCAAAAGTAGCCAAAGTAGCCATGTCATTTGATATTATCGCCGAATTTCTAGCCAAATAGAACAGAAGCGGTATTATTAACAGAGTCTTTACTATTGATGAATAAATAAAACCATTTTGAATAAGTAAAACCGCAAGTTTAAAAATGAGCCATGGCGCCAACTGGAAATTTTCGCCGCCAACGGGGTCCAAAAGTAGCCAATTTGGCGCAAAGTAGCCACCAACGGCAACCCTGATCATAGGGGATAAAAGCCTCAAATTTTTTGACATATACTGCGGTGAAGCAAATGCATCCAAGATAATAACAGCCGGGGTTTTACGTGCCAAAATCACCATATGATTATGACAAAAAGAAAAAAAAACTAGGAAAAAAAATTCCGCTGATGGGAATCGAACCAACTAACCCTCGCTCTCCAGCGCGCGGCGCTAAACGACTCGGCCACAAAGCATTCGTTAAGCGGCACACTAACGGCCAGCTATTTATATGCACCACTTATACGTTTGGCGGTACTCAGAGATCGGTGGCGCGCGTCATCATGTTCTCGTTATCACTGGCGAGGTGGCGCGAAGGGCGCGTTTTAAAAGTTGTTGCACCTCTCGTAGCGTTGTGTGCGTGCCTCATACCTATGCTATCTGCACTTTGCTCTACAGGGAGTGGTCGCCCGATCGCGCGCGCTTATCCCGTGAAGGGGGCGGTTTGTAACATCTATAGCTGCCAAACATCAATAAACATTGTAGAAGCTCTCATATATGAATGCACAGGAGACGCTCAACTACCTCTGTGAAGACACGTTTCCCTTTCGTGTTGTACCGATTCCTATGACGGAGGGATCAGCCATGTTTTTTTTTTTTAACTATTCGTGTTGATGCCGACGGCCACTTCTCTTATTTGATGAGGCAACTAAAGCTTTCGCCTTAATAACACTCCACCCTTAGCTTCAGTCACACGCATCGATTTCCTACTAGTTTCCCGAAGTATTTATACTAATTGCGGTTTACACTAATTTCTACTAATTATAATACTGCAATATTAATTTATTACATACCTTAATATCCACTCTATCTTATACAACCCTCAGCTTAACCTATTGTATCCCACCAATATGGTTTGTTGTTTTTACTGTGGTTTTAACACAACTTGCACTGAAGTTTGACAGGGTGGTTGGTCTGGAAGATAGCAAAGAGTGTCACTATAGGTACTCGGGCCACACAGAGACAGACACACACACACACAAACACGCACACTCACAAAAAAAAAGCTTCCCTCACTTACTGGCAAATGGCGACAAATATCCAAAGCACAGACATTTATTGGGAAGGATACGGGGAGCGACTATTATTTGTAACTTGTGAACATTGTGTATTGTAATACAGCAGGAAGCAGGCAAAAGTTACGTTACATTCGAAAAATTTCCATTGAAGTCTAGCAAAGCAGTAGTAACAGCTAACAAACTGCATTTTGACATCTAGGTTCACGATTGCGGAAGGATCAAAGTTGCGTATTTATGCTAGGAGGCTCATGGGCGACATGGTTCAGCAACTTGCAGCAACGCTTGAAAGTTACTCGCCCTGTGGTCGATGCTAGGTCATTAGTGCCAACATGGAGGGTTACAGTGGAGGCTGTGTAGTGTGGTACGAAGTCCAATAAGGTACTTACATCACCGATGGTGGCACCAGGATTTGCGAGGAATGCAGGAGTTGAGATGTCCAGAATCATACATATACAAGTAAAACGCAGATGCACCTTCTTAAAACCACTCTTTATTTTGTAAATGTTTCAATGGGAACCCCACCTTTCTATATATATATATATAAAATGTACACATAATAATATATAAACTAAGCTTCAAAAATATGCAATCTTACATACATCACTAGGTGCAGAGAAAGGAACTTTGAACAGAGCAGTTTTTGTAAAGCAAAACCACTGAGTATACAAACAGAGCTCAAGAACATTGTCAATGCACTTCATTAAACCAGCAGGCAAGTGAGAAGCGATGGCTGTGAGTGACCAATGCCAACGAATGCGAACAATGAGGAAATGAAGAAAATCTGAGTCACAAATCAAAATAAACAGCAATCACTCTTGGATCGGCATATTGTAATTCTTAGTATGCAACACTATGGTGACTCAGAATCTTTTGGCGCATGCTATAACACCGTTCTTTCGATTTCAGTGAGATGCTTAGCATTGTCAAAACTTGATGCCAAAGTGAAAAGGGCTTTAAAAACCTAATTTGCAAATTATGGAAGATCCTTTTCCTTGCCTCATCACTGCAAGCACAATGAATGTACTGCCTAAAAAGAACCCAATAAAATGTGTGCATGGCGTCTTCTCAAGAACAGAATACTAACTTGCACAAACTGCATGAATTTATGGTAAAACACGAATTTTGAATAAGATATTTTAATGCAGTTGTGATGGTATGCCTAGGAATCCACAACCACGTGTTTTCCTAAGCTGGCATGCAATGTAGGTGGACACATGTGGCCAACCAAACACTGTCATAAAAAACTATGAGCGTGCACATTTCGCATTTGCATTAGCACTTTACTTAGAGCATCTACATGGTTATTAATTGTCAATTCAACTGAAATATACGACCTATCATGTGCTGCGTGCAAAATAATTGCAATAAGTGCAAAAATGCACGCACCTATCAGCTCAGTCATGTGCAACCATACTAAGAAATTTCAGTTAGTTTTGTCATTGTGCCGACGAACATGCTTCTATCTAGCTCTGATGGTCAGTGGTGGCTTTGCAACTTAAACAATGCAAAAGGAAAATGACAAATGCGAGCAGCATCTAAAGCCACTGAGTTTTGTCATGCCATCCATTATATAAAATGAAGCCAGCCATAAACTTTTAGTTTAACCAGATGGCAGAACCAGTCTATCGATGTTTCATATTCACAATTTTTTGGGGGGCATGGTCACAGTGTGCATGAGTAGTCACACAAGTATGCTCAGGCACAGCACTCAATGGGTCTTGCTATCACCACATTCAAGCCATTGCTGACACTGCTGAAACCTGTAACTTTCCTCCCAGTTGGCAGGTATGCCTTCATGCTAAAAGCAGAAATAATTCATAAAGAAAGTTTAGGGGAATGATACGTTTGCATAATAACTGAGATGCTTTGTGAAAGCTTGTCAACAGTTTCTGATAACCCATTTACTGCATTGTCAGGGCCATTCCGTGAGGCAATGCAGTTTTTTAGTAAAAAATAGTATGGGTTAGAGCACTGCACGGGCCGTGATTTTCGGCTCCGCCCCGGCCCGAGCCCGGCACTTGTAGAAATTTACCCGCCTGAACCCGGCCTGGTGACTCAACAGCGAGACCCTGGCCCGGCCCGAACTCGAGAAAAAACTTTACCTACCGGGCCCGGCCCGACCACAAATCGGGCCCGACAGGGGCCTGAGCCAATAATCTAGGCGGTTTTGCCCGAACATGGAATCAACAGCAGAGCGCTTTAAGTACAAATATCTACATTTTGTTGGTGCATGCTACGCTAACGAGTATGCTTTAATCTACGGTAATTCCTTGCACAAAAAGGCCTCACTGTGGCAACAGTTGACCGGATATACTGGGTACGATAACGGTCATTGGGCAGCGGTATACTGTGCACATTTTTTCCACAAAAACAATGGGAATCAAGAGTGTTTTGTAACAGATATTGTAGCAAGAAAAGTGATTTGCAGCATGAGTTCAGTTTCAACAAGGAGCACAGTAAGAACAGAGGAGACAGAGAACAGAACGCTCTCTTCACTTTGTTTACATTGTGCTGTCTATTGAAATTTAAAGCATGCTCTATCATCAGACCCAATTGTGTGCCCTTCTGGATATATGCCCCTGTCTTCAGCATAGTAGCACCTTTCCACAGCAAGAAAAATAGAGGTAAAACAAGTTTATTACCTTTGTTTTAAATACGCTAACCTAGATTAAAATTATAACAAACTCTGTGCACCATGTGTACTTTTCGAAATACGTATAAACAGCCGTAAGGCTGAAAAAAAAAGAACGAACTCTTTGTTATGCCATTATTTTCATATATTCAGAGCACTGCTAGTATATAAAATCTGCAGGGCCGAAGAACTTGTGTCTTCATTTATTGTTTTGCTGCGTTTCTTGTTTGCTTTGGCTTTAGGGTATCAATAAATGAAAATGAAATGAAACAAGTTTTTGTGGCATAGCTTACAGTTCATTTCTTCACGTGTTATTATGCAAAAAATAAAATTATCAAGATATTCCAGCTGTAAGCACGCCATGCTCTGTTGCCTCAGATATCCTGTCACGCTACACTTTCTTGAACTGCTTGCGCTAGCCGCACGGGTGCACGGAATCTGCCTTGCAAAAAGTGAAGGTGTCGGCAGTCTTAGTTCTCAGACCTCCCCCGCTGGAGCAAATTCCAGACATCTCAGCAGACTTCTGCAGAATGAACATAACTTTCCAGCTCATTGATTCATTTCTCTTGTTCCCATCGTGCCACTCTTCAATATAATCTATAAAACTTCTCTTTGAGCGCTTCTCATTGTAGGCTTCAGCAGCGTATGCTATGCACGGTTTGTACTATGCTCCGTTTTTTTTTTCTTTTTTTCATTTTATAGTGGTGTATGCCTTGCTAACGATGCTGTACCGGATGAAGGTGGTAATTGGACTACACGGGTAGGACTGGCAGGAGGTGGACATAGAGATTTTGATCCCTTTGGGGGTTTGTTGCAGTTTGGTAATAAAGGTGCCAATAAGCTTCTCGACACTTATTCAGTGTATGCGTATGGCTTGGGGTAAGGGGACATCACCCGGTACGGAATTCATAACTGTCTTTTTGAAGCCAGATATATCGTCAAGGGAATATACTTTGCCCCACACCTTGTTTAATGGACCTATGCTTTTCCTGCACATTCCAATGCTGTTGCGGCAGTATCATCATGTAGCTCTCACACCATATAGTGAAACAAGACGAAAGCTCAGACATTCACAACGAGGGCATACTAAAGCAGGCTGTGCAGGTCCAAGTTGTGTTGCATGACCACTGGGAGCCATGATGGAAAGAGAATGAGTCTTTATAGCGATTCTATGTAACGAGACTCCATGCAGACCTTTCGTTTTAGTGGACAGTGGGAACTTTCAAGAACGTTGCCCTGCTTTGGAGCTCTGTGGATTGCTCTTCCAATGATAAGTTATAGATATAAATTTAATATATAAATTTATTATATTACATTTATTACAGTGATTACAAAATAACATTCCAGATATAAATAATAGTGAATGCAATTAATGAAGCAAAGAATAGTCAGATGTTAACTATATAAGCACCTAGTCTATCAAGTAGCACCATATGCAAGAAGCAAAAGAAGTTCAGTACTTGTCCCCCATAAAAATTCTCCAAATAGCTTGCCCCAACATAAAGCATTTTTTTTGAGACACAATAAGTGAAACATTTATGTATGCCCTATGTAGACCGGAACAATGTTAAGAACTGAGCAAAGTCCACGCCCGGCCTAACCAGAGCCCGCCACCTCAAACCAGGGTCTGGCCCTAAGCCCGGAGCTTCAGGCCCAAGCCCTGCCCGGGCCTGCCATGAAAACTACTTTAACCGGCCTGGCCTATGAGCCAGACCGAGCCTGGGTTTTTTGGTAGGCCTGAGCCCACGCAGTACTTTAGTACGGGTTCCTAGAGGACCTTCAGGTTCTAGGAAACTTGTGG